>VJMY01000515.1:0-53123 GCA_009869795.1 Neelides sp. FZ-2019 | reverse complement strand
AAATCATTATTCAATTCATTGTCAATAAATATTAGTAAATATTTTGCATTTTTATATAATTTAGCAATGGCATTTTTACCTACCTATTCAAAAACGAATCAATAAAGTCAAGGACCGTAATGAGTAACCCTTTGGAAAGTTTAGAATTAAAAGATAACTCTTTAATTGGATGGGAATTTCTGGTCTAATTGTTTTCTCAGGACTTTCCCAGTCGAGCAGATGTGTAATTTAATTATTGATTAAAACAACATCTGACGCTGAATATGTCTAATCGAAAGTCAATAATTATTAGGAAAGTACATTAAATTATATTATAATGTACATTACTAAAAGAGATACATGTACATTGTACATTGAAGATACTGAAATTGTTGATTATAGATAAATCAAACATGCTTTATAATATAATCAAAACATACTACTGTCCAAATTAACGTAAAATTGGTAAAAATAGCTGATAAACAGATAATGTGATTAAAAACATAGTTAAAACGTGAAGCATAATAAGCTCATTTAAAGTAGTAAGTGGAATATTTTGAAATATCTATTTACAACTTTCAGTCAAAACAAACTCTAGTTTTTTATTACTTATAAATAATTATACATACAAACACCTAATCTAATAAACATTTCTTTACTTAATAATAGGCCAATTTACCATATATCAATACTTTCAATACAGTATACACTTTAAAAAATCTGTCGGAAATTCCCACGAGCAAAATGAATGAGAAATCAATAATTGTAGTAGTAAACAAGAGTTGTTATTTTAATCAAAGCGAACGATTAAAGATTAGAAATTGGAGAAAGTCGAGCAGATGCTAACAGCCATTGTAAGCATATCGATACGTAAATGAGACTTGTCAGATAGAAATTCCTCCATTGTGGATAACTCCACGTGCCGTTCTCATGAAATGATGCTACTTTTATTTATTTTTGGTACTTCATTGTCCATTGTCAATGTCTGTCTCCGAAAATCCCAAAGAGATACTTTACAAGTGTCGTACTCCCAATCTCACTTATCTCCACCACGATCCATTTCATTTATCGTATTAACCAAGGCATATAAATATGGGACTCTTAACCAAACCAATTCAGTTGAAATCAAGGAGCCAAGCAAAGAGCTGAAGATCCAAATCAACTTGTAAAACTGACAATTAAACATGGGAGCTCACGCCGACGAAACCATTGCGGTCGAGGAGCCAATTCTCGAATCCCCATATCCGAAAGTTTCCATCCCTGCTCTCAGTATTCGATCTGGAGTTGAGTTTATTCTCAAGGCGGCCGCTGGGACTGTTGCAGCCGGAGGAACCAAATGGCTCACCAATTCCATCACTGGAGAAACTCTTGCTTTCTCCGACGTGGAACCAATGTCAAAGGCAGTTGGGAGTGCCATGAAGAAACGCGGAATGGTCAAGGGAGATGTGGCTCTCTACTTGACTTCTGACGTGACCAAGATTTACCCAACAATCATTGGAATTTGGAGACTTGGTGGAATCATGTACTCGTCTTACCCCGAGGATACTCAAGGTATTTTTTTAAATATTAATAACTACCCAATTTAACTTAAGTATTTATGAGTTTTTGAAATTGTTCATCTAAAAGTTGATTTTCATTTTAGATACGCTTTTGATGAGAATTGAAGAATCAAAGGCAAAATGGGTATTTTGCGACTACTTCTCTGTTCCACAAGTCAAAGCGGCCATTGCCCAACTTTCATGGGATGTTGAAATCATTGTGATCTTGGGATCTCCAGGAGAAGAAACTCCAATTGCAGAGCTCTTGGCCGACGACGGTGCGGATTGTCCGACTGAAGTTGAAAATGCAAGCTTGGATGATCCAGTCATGATTTTATGCACGAGTGGAACTACAGGGAAAAGCAAGGGAGCTGTGTATACGAACAAATCTCTCTTGGCTTTCTGTCTCGGAACCAACACGATCCCCAAAAACGAGCGACCTGAGCTTAAACTCCTTCGAGTGACCCACGTTCTAGGTTTATTGTTCCCAGTTAGGAACATCTACAGAGGAACCTGGGCGGTCATGATGCATCAAGTGAACAAAGAGAACATTTTCAAAGCAGTTGACACTTACAAGGTACCCTAATATTAAAATAATTGATTAACTGAAATTTGTCTGAATTTAAATAACTTATTTTACTCCCGAGTTTGTACAATAATTAATAATTTTTTGTTTATTCTCAATAGCCTGTTCTCGCCTTTGGATTCCCAACTTTTCTCATTCTTTTGGCTGTTGATCCTGAAGCTCAGAAGATTGATCGGAGCAGTTTGGAAGTCATCATTGCCGGAGGAATGATGATGACCCAAAAGTTCATGGATGCCATGATGACTCTTCCCAACATGAAAGCAGTTCTTAATGGATTCGGAATGACAGAATGCGGAGCACTCACAACGACCTTTGATTTGTCAGGAGTTGGAAAATTTGTCCCGATCCAAAACGTCCCACCACTTTCTGTTGGGCGACTTTATCCAAACACTTCTCTCAAGATCCTTGATCTTGACTCTGGACGTGCACTTGGCCCCAATGAAAAGGGAGAGATTACCATTAGAAGCCCCATCCTCTGCTCAGGCTATTGGAATCGACCAGAAGAAACAGAAAAGACCTTTGTTAACGGGTGGATGAAAACAGGAGATCTTGGATTCTATGATGAAAATGGATTCGTTTTTCTCGTTGATAGAATCAAGGAGACCTTCAAATACTTCAACAATCATGTAAATTATTTTTTAATGCTTAAAGTTTAATGGATAGTATTTATCATTATAAATTAAATGCCTTAAGAATGAATTAATAAATAATCATCTAATGAATCGAATCTTAAAATTTCAGATTTCCCCAGCTGAAATTGAAGAAATCATTCTCCACCACCCTGATGTTGCAGAAGCATCCGTATTCGGAATTCAAGATCCAAATGGTGGCGATCATATCCCAAGAGCCGTTGTGGTCTTAAAACCCGGGAAAGAAGCAAATACTGAAACTACTGAAAGCATTCGGGACTTCACGAATGAACGAGTGGCCGAGTATAAGAAACTCCGTGGTGGAGTTTACGCTGTTGAGGCTCTTCCAAGGGGAAAAACAGGAAAAGTCATGAGGTCAATGGTAGCTGAAATGACGCTTAATATCCCGAATGCTGCCTGATCATCTCAATACAATATGAGCATTTTATAAAAATAACTTTAACCTCCTTGTATATAATCTGTAAATACTTTGTCGATACTCCGTTGGACTATATTAATATAATTTATATATCATATTTATTAATCTTAAATTTTTAATGAAATAAACGAACTTTACTATAAATATAAATGGAATTTTTATTTATTATGAACAAAAAATTCAAATAGTTTCCTTATTCACTAATCAATAATAGAATTTGTATGATGATAATGAGCAATAGTTGATATTTATTGTAAAGATCGAGAAGATTTGTTGAAAGTTGAATACTCAAAAGAAGGTGACATTAATCAATTAAATATAAATGGTATGGCATAGTATATCAGAAAATAAATAAATGTTGTAAATAGTATAATTTATAATATTGACTTGAATGCACTCATTATTTGTCAGCAAGCAGAAGTAGCTTGACTAATATTTTTAGGGTAAATATGATAACAAAAACCTTATAAATCCCAACAACCAATTTGGATTTTAAGTCAAATCCAATTCAACAATATCGTCTTCGTCGTCACTATTAATCGGAGAAACACGAACATTTTGATACCATCTATTCGTTAAATCCGTCATTTGAGTCTGACAATCTCGTAGTTCCTGAAATGAATTGAAATAATTAAAACCACGCACTTGAGGAATTTAGCAATTGATTGATAAAATGAACCACTTATAAATAATGTAGTCATTAGGTAATAAAAATCTCGTCTGCTCTACTTTTCATGAAAAAATTATCGATACAAGTCATATTATTTTTCAAAATTTGTATTTGTAAATTTGAGTGATGAAATGACTCTCAAAAGATTTAATTTTAGAGAAAAAATAAGATTAAACTACATTGCTGTATTAGACACTTGCGTTGAAGTGGAGTACCTGTTGTGTAAATCTCCTAGTGAAGAATGGTCTGAAATATCTCATATCTAATCTCACAAATGCATTCTGCTTCAGATTAGTGTCATATTCTTCCTCAGTGAGCTCAGACAAATGTTCCGAATCAATAGTTTGTCCCTAAAATTAATGAATAATTAGCACGTTGAACTACATAACAATTTAAGGGTTGAAATTTATCATTTTAAATTAAAATTAAAAAAAGTTGATTCGCAAATAAAGTTCAAAGTTTTTATATGAATGATATATTCATAGCTATACCATTTCTTTCGTCTTGCTTAGAGTGATTTCTTTACTTTTTCTTCTTTTCAGCAATCTTGCATTCGATGACCTTCTTGAAGTTCCTTGTACATACTAGAAAATTTAAAAAAAATCAATGTTAAGCTAATATATAAATATGTTAGAAAAGTAATATAATATATGCATGTATTTATCTTTTAAAACTTAATCTTCAAAGTTTAATTGAACCTTCACGATGGGCATTGTAAAGCCACCAAACACAAGAGTGGTAAAAAGAATGATGATGAGAGTCGTTGTAATGAGAACTTGTCGGGTTTCTTTTTCAAACTCCATGTGAAGAGATAAGGCATAGGCGATGGCTCCTCGAAGTCCACTGAACCACATTACAAATTGCATCTTGTTCGTGATTCGATGACTTCTGAATTTATTAACTACAATTGAAAGTGGAAAAATATTAAGAGCTCTTCCTCCAAGGCAAAGGCACAAACTCCATATAACAAGAGCAATTTCAATTCGATGATGAAAACTGAAAATTGCAAGCCCTAAATAGGCAAAAACGCATATTTCTGAAATAAAGAAAAAACGAATATTACAATTCTCATTATTTTTTATAAATGAATTCCTGTTTTGTAATTTTTTTTATAAATTGTGCTTATAAAAATATGTATAAGTAAAATTATACCAGATATAAGGGCGAGGGTTCTCATTGTCTGTTGCATTGTAATTTGCGTAACTGGTGAGAGATTAAAATGTGTATAATGTGACATGACGATTCCGCAAAACAGGATTGCCATTATACCTAAAGATAAAAAAGTAGTTAATTTATTTACTTATTTATTTTAAAGGCTTGATAAAAATTAAATATATACAACAGAATTCATACGGTTTGATATTTCAAATATAAATTACCAGAAAGATGAATCCCTTCAGCAAGTGTATAAGGGCCATATGTAAAAATGAGCATCATGCCAAACTCAAGACTCGGATTTTTCCTCAAATCAACGTGTTTGAGAAGGAGGGCCGAAGTAAGTGCAAATAAAACTCCAATCCCGGCTGAAGCAACAAAGGTGATTGAGAAATTATTGATGCCTTCCATTACAGCATTCTTTTCCGTGGCATCATTGAGTTGTAAAATAGTTCTAAAATCAATAATTTATTAGTTAATTAAATAATTATTCAATTTAAAAGATCTGTTATGAAATTACGAGGTCAAGACGATTGAAACGGCATCATTGAGAATGCTTTCTCCAAATACCAACATGTTGAGAACCGGATCGACATCTAAAGCATTAAAAATGGCCAATGTCGCCACTGGATCAACAGCGGAGATCAAAGAACCGAATGCAAAACTTTGAACAAAGTTGAGTTTATAGACTAGATCAGCCTGTTTAAAAACAAAATATTAAATATTTTTAACTATAAACATTTTAAATTAACAATATCAAATGTCGATTTGGTATTTAATTAAAAAGCTTACAAGGCCAAGGAGGTAGACTCCACCTCCAATCACAAATGCATTGATTAAAGTTCCGATTATGGCGAAGACACAAATGGACCCAATATTCTGGAAAAAATTTCCCTTGTGTAAATTGTATCCTGACTCGAATATGATTGGCGGTAATAGGACTAGAAAAAATGCAGTTGGAGACAGTGCTTCTTCTTTCTAAAAAATTAAGATCTTATGAGCCTCATAACCCAAATAGATAATTAAATTATTTAAATTCGTGGACAATATTACCTGCCAATTTCCAAAATAAGCATTATTTGACATAAGTTTCAATACAAGGCCAATGAGAGCTCCTAAGAAAATTATAAATAGATTTTATTAAATTGCTTCAACATTAAAGATTTAAGTACTCATTCAAATCATCATATATCATTCAAAAAGAATTCAATAGAAAAAATATGAAATGATCGAACCAATGAAAATCACAATGATTGATTCTGGTAGGTATTGAAGATCAGTCTGGATTAAAAAGTGAATACACATAATGCACAGAGCTATAAGTAATACAACAAATAATTATTATTTATGTAATTTAATTAGGCAATCAATCGAAATATAATATAATTGTCAATGGTAAAATATTTAAAAATACGATTACTTGATTTTTATTACCAATAACGCAAAGTACAAAGAAAATGGCCATAGAGCTATCGTGCTCTTCCTGAGCCGTATCCTTTCCAGCATGATGATTGCTATTATCTTTCCCCGTTGTAGTCGACGGAGTTGTAGACAAAACTGTCTTGTTAGTTGTACTTGATGTTATCGAGGTCGACAACAAAGATAAATTTGATCCAGCTTTACTTGTTGAAGATGAACTACAAAGATAAAAATGTCATAATGTTAGATTGTTGCACACATTAATTTTGAAACACATGTTTATCAATTATTGAATCATAAATGCGTTTATAAACTTGTAAGAAATTTTAATCATATTTATGTAATAAATAGTGAATCGTAATAATTAATTGTACATTTTTGAAAATGGGTTTATTTACTAATAATAATGAATGTGTTATCCTTATTGCTTTTTATAATAAATGAATAGTCATCAAACTGCGGTATTTAACTTGTTTTGATTAAATTAGAAAATAAAACTTAATGACTCACCCATTATTGATAAGCTCATTTTTCACATTTGATTTTTGGATATTCTCCGCAAATGTCTTTCGAGAAAAGAATGACGAAAACAAGAAGAAAATTAAAATATAATTGAACAGATTCATGATTCCATTTCAACTTCATCTGCAAATTAAATCAGGCGCCTATATCAATTTGAACTGTCCCATCCTTATACATTACTAACATTTTAGTTAATGTTTTATAAAGTTTATTACTAAAAAAGATACTCAAATATATGATTGTGTTTTTAAAGATGAAATTACTATTTCACATAATGTTGATTGACCCGGGTGAGGGTTGGATTAAAATATCCCCATACTGCATGTCTATGCTATATGAAAATATAAATTCTGTTCTGGTGTGAAAAGTGAAAGTGAAGTTGAATTCTCATTCTTCCCAAAGAGTTGAACAAGAGAGATGGATTTCTACAATCTGCTACTTTAATTTGAACAATGGGACTCTCTATAAAATATATAAATAAAGTAGGTACAATATAAGTATAAGGACTAAAATGCATTGTCGCTATTTGTCTTGCATTATTGTCTTTAAAATTATTCAAAGCTAACTTTTAGCATATGCAAGTCAAAGATATTCCAAAGAGATAAGTCTAGTTACGGATTGGTTGTGAAAGAAAACAAGGTTTGTTTAGGATAAATAGTATATGAGTAAAAGTTCAACAAAAATGACAGGTCAAAACCATGTTCGCTTGCGTTGGACAAGTCATCAAGGGACAATACTATCAATATTTGAAGCACTTCTCTCTACGGAGAGTTTAACTGACGTCTCCTTCATGACCTCAGATGGGAATCTTCTTCATGCTCACAAGCTCATTTTATCAGCTTGCAGTCCATATTTCCAGGTGAGAACATTTTATTCTCTTATATTAATATTTATATATTACCAATAAAATTATTAATTGATAAGTAAACATATGTATTTCTTATTCTTTCGTTACATCATGGCTCGACTAATAACTCATCAATCTCTTTTCAGAAACTCTTCACGAATCCGCTATTTTCTGATGTAAAGAAAGAATCTGTCATATTCCTAAAAGACGTCAAAAGTGAAGATCTCAAGCTTCTCATTGACTACATGTACAGAGGGGAGATCAGTCTTCGTCAAAGTGAAGTTGAAGGATTCATCAGCCTGGCCAAATCACTTGAAATTCGAGGACTTTCAATAAACTCCCCTAATCCTAATGTTTCCCGAAATTCAGCCAACAAGGAACCCGAGTTGATATCTCATCGATCTGAAACCATAATTTTTCCAACATCGAAGCAAAGTAATCGTTCTCCCCCTCGTCCCCCATTAACCGTTGCGAGCCGGAGTCAAAGAAAAGCTTCAGCCTCAAGTGGAAGAAAATCTCCTCCCATTCTCACACCAGTTTCATTAGGCCATTCTTCAAGTCCTTCAACTTCTCGCATTCAAAATGTATCAAAGACGGAGCAGAAAATTGTACAACGAACAAGTGGTGGAAAGGTGGGGAAGACTACGCAAATGTTAATGCAACCTAAATCCCAATCCCAACATCAGAAGATCGGGCCTGTTGTCTCTCCTCAAAATAGCAAAGCCGTCTCTATTACTGTTCAACCAAATATGTCGATCATGCTAAATGAGTGGGCTAAAGAGGAAATTTCATACAATGAAGGGGGCGAAACCAGCAAAGCGATACAAAATGAAATGTACTCGTCTTCTGAACCTGCCATGAAGCGAGATCCTGTTTTTGTCGACATTGCTGACGAAGAGGAGAGTAAAAGCCCTTTACACGATCAGAGATTTATAGACAATGCTGAAGGGAATTCTTCAATGGATGGTTGGCCTCTAATTAAAGTTCTTGGGGATTCTTTCCATTGAAACTCTTATTTTACTTTTAAGAATTAATTATTAATTTCTAAATTCCAGACCGATGGGATTCCATGCAAGAAGGCGAGGAATCGGAAGAGAATGAAATGTTCATTGAAGAAAATTACATTGAACAATTGACTGGAAATGAATCTTTTACAGGTAATATAAATATGTAATTGTTCATTCATTGAACATTCCTAAATATTACTATACACATTGACATTGGTACATTGACTTGCAGAAAGTTTATATGATTCCTCTTAAATTATTGAGTAGTAACTCAATTTAAGTAAAATCAAATGTAAAATTCTAGCTCTGAAACCAAGAAGAGCTCAAGGGGAACTGAAATACAGTTGTGACGTTTGTGGCCATGCTTATCAAACTCGCGGGTCATTAATCCGACACAAGAAATATGAATGCAACAAAGCTCCGATGTTCCAATGTTCTACTTGTAATATTCGGTTTAAGTATCGATTCCAAGCCAATGTGCATCAAAGGACTTGCAAAGGTGTCCTTTATGAAAATCCAGAGTAACTATTTTTCGTATTGCAATTCCTACACAACTAATTAGGCTACAAACATAGTATTAAAGTGTACATAAAGATATATAGAATAAAAATTGAATCATTCAAACACAACTTTAATATTTCATATGAACTGATTCAGTTCTATATAAAATATACAATGGAACATCAATTTTACATTACATTACATATGAGGCCTGCCTTCCTTTGATCAAAAGCTCTTGTACAAAAACCTAAGGACGATAACTTGGCTTTTTATAAATGAATAGGAAAAAGACTGTTATTGAAGGATGATATGATCTTATAAAAATATGTAATTAATAATTTATCTTATGATTAATAATTATTGAATTTGTTTTACGTTCAAGACTTGTATTTTAGAAATATATTGTGTAAATAACTATCATTTTAATCTTTTTTGTCTTTTAGTTTGTAAATTGATGTGGCCTAAAATTACATTAAAACTTAAAAATAATTATCATGAATAACCATTTACATAATAAGTATAGTTCAATAAAATTGTCATTTTGAATAATATCAATGAAAAACATTCATGAAAATTGAATTTTAGTTGTTTTATCACAAATAGCACAGCTTTATTTTGTAAATGGAGCATGTTAAAACCTTTGTTTAGCTTTTGTATGAGGTACTTCATAATATATTGTTATTGTAATTCCATATCGAACTTTAAATACCATTGTGTAAATATCATCCCAAACCATTTTCGCATTGTTAATCAATGAATTGAACTTTTAAATGTATTTAAAAAATAAATGGCGAGTGACAGAGCAAAGTAAATATATTATTTTCTCTTATCTTAAGCAATTCAAGTACATATTGTATAATCTTTCCTATAACCTTGATATTTCAATGATCCTAATTTCAATCTCTTTGCTAATTTAATATGTGAGTAGTTTAAAATTAAAATAAATTGATTTGATCTTTATTAATAACTTTATTCAATTTTTACAATTAACTTACTAAAGTGTTCATTATTCCCAATAACATGAAATTATTAATTAATGCATTAATTGGGTTTGGACTAAGGACTTTATAATTACACAACCAAATTAATCATATATGAGTTTGTACATCTTTTTAATATTATTACCAATTACAAGTTAAACCATAATTTTTAACTGACAAATGTCTAAATGAATATTCTCAAATGAAAAGACAGATTTGGCCTTCAAACCGTTTTTACAATATTACAATTTTAATATGCAATAAAATAATTTTGTGGTACGTGTATCACTTAACAAAACAAAAGAATAGGTAGGAAATTTAGCAAAAAATATTTGAATATCTTTACTAAACACTAATAGGTATCATTTTATTAGTCATTTACGGAGTATACTAAATAAATAGGTTATTCATTTAAAGATATTAAAGTTGAAAGTAAATACTAGATATATATTTCGTGCAACTTACTTATAAATTATAAATCAATTTGGTAAGCACATTATATGAGTAGAACATACTCATTGAAATTTCATCACCACACTAAATGCATGATTAAAAATAACTTTTACTATTAGATTATAAATATTTAATACGTAAATTATCTTAGTTTAATCTTTAAAACAAAATACATTAGGCTGAAATATTTTTCTTAAAAGGTATTAATTATGCTTTTTTTATTTTAAATATTTTAAAATAGACAATTCAAATTGCTTTTGACTAAAGTCTTAATATAAGTTAAATATAAGTTATAGTTAGTCCTGAAGGCAACGATGTTTAAATCTTAAATCTATGAATGTATTATGTGCGTATAAGTTTTGGTTTTTAACTATTAAGACAGAAAGTATTTTTAATATATTTTAACTAACATAAAAATATATCCATTCAATGCTTATGTGTAATGTGTTTTCCAATAATTATAAGAATTGATAATTAATTATTAATTAACCAAAAATGATTTTTCGATGAACCTTTTCTTTTTATTCTAACTCCTACTGATACTAATATTCCTATTTATTTCCGTAAATACCACACAAATAGTATTCGATATAATCGTATAGGTAATTCATAGTCATTTATGAGTTTATTGCCATACATAAATTACTGTCCATGGTATGTTTGAGTTTATAATGGATTTTAAGTTTATAAGTAAATACTAACTTGCCTAATATATAGGAGTACATAGCTGTGAAGTTTTTTAAAAATATTTATAAGGAATATTTATATGCTTATTTACATTTGCACATAAATATGAAAGTAAATTTAAGAACCTCCCACAAAAGAACCATATGATAAAGAATGTTAATTCTGAATAACGTGACTCAAAACGCTGAACAAAGCAAGTGAGTTAATACATGTAAAATATGCGACTTGCTTAACCACAATCTCAAAACCCCAACCCAAAACCCATTTAAATTAAATACTTACTCCTCGAAAATATGTAGGTACGAAAAAGAAACTATCGCATTGCAGTCCATTCTGGTCTTTTGTAAAAAAAGAAAAAGTTTTTTCAAATAAAAATTGTCAATAATTAATTTGATAAAGGGTATTTTATATTATCTTTTCTAATTCGTGCCCCTTTCACATAAAGTTATACCAATGCTACATGCAATGTTTATTGTTGATTTGAACCGAGTTATGATGCACAATAAAAACACTTACGTTTGAATCTTAAAGTTTTAAATAAAATTAAAAAAGTCAGGGACCACAAAAGGAAAATAATATTCGAATGGTAAAGAAGGGCGATGAAGGACCGATATACTAAAAGGCTAAATGTATAATGCTTAAAGTAAGAATAATTAGAGTTCGTCATGATCAAGAAGAGTGTAGCGATCCTTGGAAGGAAGGAGTTTTTTGAAGGTTGATTCTGGGGGTTTCGTCGGATTCTCATCAGGAGAGGAAGGATCAGGGCCGTAGTGGAACTCACGATGAAGTTTACCCGAATGGAGGTCTTGAATAAATGATTTAATCTTTGATGGCTGGTCCATATCCTTTGCATCCTTATAGAGGTACATATGGCGAAAACTGTCAATAGCAATGAGCGGAAGATCACTCGCACTCTTTCCAAGGTGGTGAAGTGGATGAGCAAATTTTACTCCGTCAGCAGTCAAGAAATTAATGTTTTCTGTAATATAATATTTATATTTTACTCTAACGATAATTATATTAAAGTTACTTTTTTTCTTTTTGCATTTCAATTATGTTCTTAAGTAAGCAGAATCTTGAATCTACATAATGTACTATAGTACGTATATTATTAAAATGTTTAGTTTACGTCGTTCTTCTTGTAAATGGTATTGAACAAGAGAATTGAATTTCTTGACTGACTCATCGTCGGTTGGATTGTGAAACAGAATGAGAAAGGGGAGTCCTTCTTCTGTCAATTCCTCAGCATTTTCAAATGTTATTTCCCTGACAAGAGGCACACAAAGAGCCGAAACCCATGCAAGCACTTCGTCGAAACTTTCTCCATTTCCTTTAAAGGTTTCATCGGCCTCAACAGATCTGGTCTTGTCAGGACGGAAGGCGATGATATCATGATCTGGAGGATGCATTTGCCGCGATGCGTCACTACACATTGAGTTAAACTTTAGAATATTTCCCAATGATCATTTTAAATGACAAAACCAATTTTCATCAATTTTATATCGCGTAAATTGTTTAATTACCCAAAGCCGACGTAAAATGAGCATTCGTCTTTCAAGTTCATTGCGACACGCCTAAAGATGTTATAAGTTTTGCTTTCGTTGTTTGTCATGTAGCCAATGAATATTCTTTTCTTGTCCTTAAGAACAAGTAATAATAGTAATTAAGTAATTAAATCGGTTTCATACAGTGAAATACGGTAGTTTAAAAAATTATTGCGCATACATCAATTTTCAAAAGTTCTTGAAGGTTCTTGAATTCCGTGAGTGGATTTTCAAGTTGTTTCTTAATATATTCAAAGAATGCTTCTGGTGATCTTTGACCTCTGTATTCCTTCTTGACTGGAACACCGTTTCTAATTAGTTTTAAAGTTGGATATTTTGATATCTTGTATCGCGAAGAAATACTGCCTACAATCAAACATTTTTAGTGTTAAAACTTCAATTAAAACTTTTAATTAAATATAATTTAGAATACCATTTCTTGGAATTCTAGATAATTGTGCTAATTAACAACAGTAAACAAACGGGAATTGTCATTGAGCACTTACTATGCTTATCGCAATCTACTCGTCCTAAAATAACTTGATTTTCGTTAGGAAATTCGCTCCTAATCTTCACGGCCGCCTCATCAAAGATTGGCGCAAGCATATTACTAAATCGGCACCAGTCCGCGTAAAAATTAATGAAAACTAACTCTGTGGAAGCTGAAATTGAACAAGACAATTTAAAAATTTCAACTATTCGGAATCCAGCCTTGAATACAATATTTTTATACCTAAAAGAGAATCAAAATTTGAATCCGTGAATTCGACTGCTCCACTATCCGTGGGATTGTAAAATGAGATCAAGGACTAAAAAATACAAAGAGGTCAATTAGTTTGCGTATCATATTGTTCGAAATATTTAATATTTTCATAAGGTGTGGAACTCTTGGCGCAGAATTGTACTGCGGAAGAAATTGAAAATTAATATAAGAAAAGTACCAAATATGCCAAGATGAAGAATCCTTTTGAGAGTGAAAACCTCCATGGTGAGGATGTATGCAAAATTTTGCTAAATTCCATCTTCCAAGAGCTGGAATTTATTTATAATTTTGCGAAATAGATAGACACGTTGTCTTTATTGCGGATTTCTAGTCGATGACCGAGCGGGTAATCCGGTATTATTTAAAGCAACTTTCCACGTTGGACCAATGCACCAAACTCGTACCGCATTTTAGTGTTATGTAACGCATAGTTTGATCAAATTGATCTGATCACTATGCAGATGCACACATTATGCACTTAAAAATATCTTCACTCACTCTCTAGTGTAAAGCTATGTTCTCGAGTCTTCATTAAGAATTTATTGCAACTATTTTTTTATTCCAAGTAAATGATTAACTCAGCAAGTATGAAAATGTTATACACAAAACGGAAATAAGCAATAAACTAACACGACTTTTAAAAATTCTAATTGAAAAACCTAAGCAAAGAAAAAAGCACACGAAGTCAATGAACTGATAATATTTGTTGAAATTGAATGACTCGTTATATGAATAAAGTGATATTTATGAATATTTATAATGTGTATGCATGATCTTGAATGGATTTGTTATTGGTAAATGTTATTTGAATTTTATGCCGAAGCTTGTTAGGGGAAATATTTATTTTATATAACTTCATTTCTATTTAAATTGGAAGTTCCTCTCGCCGTCCTAAATATAACCATCTTCATAATCCGCATGAAACGATGATGTGGAAGACATTGAGTGAAAATGAGTTTTCTTTCTTCTCCTGTCTATTTTCAACAATGGAGAGGAAGGTTAAGATTTAAATATAGGGATTAAAATGGTGGTGGCAGAGGCGAATCCGGTGGTTCTATTTTTTATCCCTCGTTTAATTGTTACCAAGTGTGAGAAAAGGAAGTAAATGGGACGAGGAAAGGAGTGCGAGATGGTCCTCGTTGGCCCAACTTTGTATTTTTATCCTACCTCGGTATCCTTGCACGAAGCTGCAGCTTCCCCTCATTGTCTCTCTTCTGAGGAGGAAAGCCGATCAGCGTGAGACAGAAATAGTGGCAAAGAGCCTTGAAATAGATTCCATTCTCCGGAGGAAAACAGACTTCAGAGCCAAGAAACGGCATCAGGAGGAGCCGAGGTCTCTTAAAGCACCCGACTCTGAGGATATCCCTCCTCACTTCCTTTCCCGGCTGCCCAATTCCTCTTCGCTATTTACTCCGAATCACCTCTTACTCGGATTGAGCTACCCGAGCTCTTTCTCTCTTCACCATCCTCTTGAGGCGGAACATTCATAAGGTAATTTCATCCTTGATTTTCCTTCCAATCAATCCATCAAGTATATTTGTATTCTCTAATTACACTAATGAAATTATACAATTACTCCGCTTTCCTTCCTACATAGTTTAAATGGCAATTATTGCTCATTACAAAAATACAATTACATTATATAAAACCCCCTTGGCCCCCATTTCATAATGTTAAACTTTGTCATTACATCACAGCGAGCCTCTTAACGAACGTGAAGATGTCTGGGAGAACAGGAATGCATTGGAAGAAACCGGCAACGAGGATGTATGACTACAACTACAACCTCGGGGAGCATTACTACCAGCCGCTTCTCAACCACCTTGACACGAAGCGGAGCGGACGTTCGTCATCCCCACCAGGGGCAAGAACATTCGCCGAAAGATTCGCAGCAAAGCCCGTGTATGGGAATTTGGAAGCCCTCAATTACAGAAACTCGGAAATGTCCCTCAAGTCATGCATGAGAAGATCGTCTCTAAACGAAGAGTCCTCATCAATGGCAGCTGCGGATGAGCGAAGAAAGCTTATTTTTGGAGATCGCCTCCTTGAGTCGGCTGGAGTGAGCGGATCAAATTCAGCTCTTGTGTCTTCGGACAATAATTGTTTTGAAGAGGCATTCATGGCAAGGAGGAAAATGGCTGCGATGAAGTCGCAAGAAGCTGAGTCAATGATTGAAAGCTCTCTCTTGAGAGGAAGAACAAAGAAAGCAGCTGCAGAGGAACTCATGGACGAAATGAAAAAGGAAGTGGACAGCTCAAGCTCTAAATTCCGTGCTAGACTTCGTGCCAGAGCTGAAGCCGAGGAAAGTGATGCGGCTCATGCAGCGTTGGCAGAAACAAGAGCGGATCAAATTCGCTCAAGGGCTCGGGCCCGTTTGGCTGAACTCAACGAAGACGTTTCAGCATTGGCAATTAGAGGAAGCTCGGCCAGCGCGTCGTTAAGAAGTCGACAAGAGAGCTCACAACAGTCATCGGCCTCAAGTGCCATGCAATCTTCAAGAACTGTTCGCGTGACGAAGAGAACGATCAAGACGACGATTGAGTCTTCTTAAATTAAATAAGGAAATGGAATGATTTCTCTCTAACGTGGACATTTTCTTCTCTGGTAAAAAATAAAAATGTAAAAAAATACGATGAAAGATTTCAAGTGAACATCGAAATAAAAGGAGGATCCGCATGTACAACATACAATGTAAATATTAATTTACATCACTGCCATTTGAAATGAATATTTCGAGATATCAATTTCAAATACTTTAAATGATGGTGGTGTTGAAGGAAGTTGATTTTAACGTAAAATGTCTTCTCTTTTTCTGTTAAAAAATTCTTCAAGACTCTGAACTCTTTGTTTATCCCAAAAAGGCCATTAAATACATTGTGTCATATTACTCCATGTATTACTGTTTCATTTTGGCCATTCTTCGTTTGAACCGTTTATTACTTTTAAAAGTTATTTCTATTTCGTTAAAGTTTTAACGTGAATTGTAGTTGAAATACAAAAATTGTTTCTGTTCGATTGATAAATTTTCAACTAGAAACTAATTAAATCTTACATTTCTCTTCTTCACATTCGAATCAATTTGCAAATATTATAGCATCGTAATTTAATGTATCGTACTAGGAAATATTTAATTAATTATGTTATATTTACGTTTGTAGATATAATTTAGGAAATATTTTGTGATTCAATGATTTTTACCCTTTTCTGTACAGTCTCATCGATGTCTCAAATGTATAGTACGAATAGTTTGTCTCGTGTCTCCGTATAATAAATATTAGCAAAAATTAAAAATCATAGAGCTTCTATGTGCAAATCTGGAGAATCATTGAATAAATTCAAATAAAATTCAGTTAAATTGAAGATCCTTTAATACTTTTATTTTATTTCACAGCCTTTTTTGAATATGAAAATAAATAACAGTCATTATACGACTCTTCATATTACCCAAGTATAATAATTATAATATTTGCTCATAAGTTATTATATAATTTATGCGATTGCGAGTTTAAACTAATAAATTTTTTTACTAAACACATTATTTATTAATTATTCCATTATATTCATTAACTGCCGTATGAATTTTTTTTATAAATAATGCCAAATTTTATCATAATTTAATAATCATTATAAATTCATTAAATGTATAATATTAGAAAAAATAATTAATTAATTCAAATTATCATCATATAAAGAATATATTAATTAATTTAAGCCATGATAATGTTGTACATTACCACAATGTTTTAATTCTTATTATTATACTTAGGTAAATTGGAAAACCAAGATACAAACGTTACTTTTAGTTTGAGCATTGAAAAGGAGTCTAAACGTTTGATGTTGTAGGGAAAGATGGCGTTCATAAGGTTAGAGAGAAACAATTCGCCTGTCGCATTTTCACTTCTTCACTCTTCGTAATTTTCCTTTCCGTGTGGGATGTATACTTTCTTTTTTTCTTCCATATTGTTCAAATGCTATCTTTTATATTCACAATTAGCTTTTAAATAGAACACCAAGAAGCTTAATTAGTTTATTGGGTCTTTGAATATAATTTAGATTTTGCGAGGTTAGGATTATTTCATGAGGAATGAGCATCGTTATATTTGATGAGTATCTGATGCTGAAGGTTAGGTACGGTTTCATTTGAGAATTCGAAAGTCGAAAACAGACATGTAAGTTTTGGTCTCACAGCAGGATCCTCTGAAGAATAAAGGGGAAATGGAACTGTACTAGAGAAATGCAGTGCAGTATGAAAGGATCTTAATTAAAATTCCAATGACTTTCCAGCAAGGACGGAGAGGATAAAGAAAATATTCGATATATTTGTTAAGTAAGAATTTAAAAACCAGGCCATGTCTTTTAGCATTTAAGTGGACTTCTCCATTAGTTTAGAAGAGAGGCTTTCCTTCTTGACGAATAATAGAAAAGAATTTTGGCCGACAAGTCTGTAATTCCTCGCGTCTATTAAATGGCTATTTCGGAGATATAGTAGGTATATAAATATAATATTAAGTTCTCAAAGACTTACACGAACATTCACTCGCCAACTTATAATTATCAAACTCTCATTTAATACTCTGCCACAATAAACAAAGCTTATTTGATGTTTATTCAAAAGTTCTAACGATGTATAAAAGATAAGAACAAAGACAGGCTGAAATAAAATATTGTTTAGAAAATACAATAGAAGAATCTAATAAAACATAAATTAAGTTTCTACGTATGAGTAATTTAATTCGATTAATAAGCAAATCAATGATAAAATACAACTTCTTAAAGTAAGTCTCGAAAATTATTTTGAGCTATTTCAATCAATAACCTTGAATATAAAATAGATAACTTTTTAGTTACAATTGTAACTGTCAATTAGTTTTACTAGTACGTTAGCTGGTAAAATTAAAAAATTGTATTCATAATTTTTATATTTGTTCCGCGCTTATTAATTTACATATAATATAATATTATTTTACATTTTTATGAAATTCATTTTGTAATACATGTTATTTTACTCAATTTTACTTATCTAAATCTTGAATTTTATTGTCGAATGATGCTGAACAGAAAGCATGTAATAAATTTAATCGAAAATTTAATTAATTTTGTTTTTTCTATCAAAATTTGATCAAATCACTCCATCGCTAACATCATAAATAATACTTTCATTTAATATGCATGTAAATTACATTGGTACAATTGTGTATAGGATTAAATAAGAGACACGACATTTCAAAGTGAGTATTCATTTCATAGTCAAACAAAAAATAATATGATTTCGTTTACATGCGATATAACATTTCAGAATAAGCCACTTGACCTCTTGCCAACTCGGAGTCGAACGACAGCGACGACGAATAATTCTAATCAACTAAAGGCTATAGAGTACAAAAGCTTATTTATTATGCTTCTTCTTATGTTCATTTATAACATTTCTGAGATATCTGCACACTATTAAATAAAGCATATATTAATGCCATATGCAAGTTCTTATGCTTCTTACTGTTCATCCAATCGTTATAAAGAATAAACAGATTCATTTAATAGCAAACATTACAATTTTTAGGTTTACTACTCAAAAACTCGAACTATTTATTATAATATGAATGTTGCAATTTTCTTTATTTGATTCATGATTGCACAGCGGTTCTATAAAAAATTAATAATTACGAAAAATTGTCACATACCCTAATTAAAATCAAATGTCAAATAATTTTTTTATATAAATTAAGGTAATGAGATAATAATTCTTCTTTGAACAGATAAGATTATTATTGATCGAAGTAAATTTGTAAACATTAAGAGATGATTATAGACAAATGTGATTATTGACAGGATTGTCAAATATCATATAAAGTGAGTGCCAAAATCCCCGAGATATTCTTTATAATGATATGAAATATGTGGAATATGGTAAAATTGAATTCTCATTCCGTCACCGTTTATGTGAAAGGGCTGTTGAGGCGGAAGCCTTGAGTTAGCAGCTGTAATGGATCTCTCGCCTTCATTCCCCTCAAGAAGTTTGGCCAAAGACGCCAGGAAAGTTGGGTCAGTGGAGGAGGTAGAACGTTCCACTCGAACTCTTCTCCATTCCGCCCATTAGTCATCTTAAAAAACAACTGCTTGTTTCCAAATCCGAGACTTTTTCCTATCTCTTCCGCCATTAGCATGGAGTGGTAATGTATGTAAAGAGATGAAAGTAAATTGTGATTCGGCTTCTCCTCCTCCTCGCTCGCCTCATCCCGGTCGGAGCTATCTGGCTCAAATTTATTGACTATAGCCACCTTCATTCTCCCAAGCATCTGTATGTGGGAGAAAAGTAAACCGCTAAGCAGGGCGAGACAGAAACATCACTTATGTTCCCACTCCCAGTTCCCGAAATTTGAATTCATCTGTTCTGGCGAGCATCGTCGAAGACTTATCTCCGAGTTCCTGCGCTAAGACAACTCTATCCATCCGGATCAACCCGGCGTAATAAATGACTTGCACCCTTCATTTGACAACGGACTTGGGAAGGAGAAATGGTCCCTTTTGAAGTTCGCCCTTGTTGTGAGGAGGAGAGTGAGATACTCCCATACCATTTCAATTAGGTAAGGAGGAGACGAGAAGGAAATATGGAGGAAGAGGAGGTAATTAGTATCCTAACCGGATTCTTTTTTGCCAAGGGTGAGATTGAGGGATGTCAAAGAGCTGCCCCGTCCCCACATCCATCACCCTGTAATCTGGCCACTCGGGAGTTGGCACTCCGTCCCAGACTCACAAAGACTGGAATGAGGTGTCTAAATTAGCGGAGGAAATGGGCGGCGGCTCCCGCAGCATCTCATCCTAGCATAATGCTTCTAATAAGACCCTATTAATACTTCCACCTTAAAGGGACGGCTTAAAGCTCTTGGCTCACTTTCGGAATCGGATCGGCCTCATAGTGAGAGCCAACCTCCCAAGAATAACACTTCTTCGGGAGTCAGAGATCACACACGCTCGAGTAGCTACTTTGCCGATCAGCCCTCTCCGCCGCTTCCTAAACTCCTTACGGACTTAAACCTGACAGGTGAGGAACCGAGCAACTGCTCAACTCTTTCATCTCTCCATCCAATAAACCCAAATAACTGCTCAAAGCGGGAATTATTTTCCCTTCAAGGGGAAAAGAAATTAGGGCATTTGACGCATTTGGTTCAGAAAAGCCTCTTAAAATTTCCATCAATTCCCTTTTGACAAGTAATTCACAATTGGGCGGGTTTCGTTGAATTAAAAATTCTTCACTTGAGATCTCGATAACAAGGTTTTTATATAAATACCACAAGTGTTCAAACCCCCTTTTATAATTTCCTTTCCTCGTTTAATCCTCTTTCTTCGCTAATTGGCAACCTTTCATATTCATAAAACTGAGGCTCCGACCTTCCATTTCCTCATAATTCATTCGAAAGAGGATACTTTACTTTAGAGTATTTACCTAATTGCATTAATCATCTCCTCTAACGCTTAAAGAATCCAACTTGAGTTTCGTTTTATCGTTTTCATTTTAAAGCATATAATTAGTAACTGGATACGCAGATTGCTTATGTATAATGAATTTGGAATCCACGAGGGGCTATTCTCGTAGTAGGTGATAAGCCAAAGTGCTTTCCTCCTCCCAAATCCATTTCACCACTCGCATCAAACACACAGGCTCTGAGATCTTGTGAAGTTGGTAAATTGAAAACATATGGATAAAATTGACAAATGCTTTCCAGGTCCGAAGACATGGGAGACGGCGAGTTGAGCTCAATGGAGGGAGGAGACGTGAGCACGGGAGCGTCTTTCGCTGGTGAAGCCCCCAAGAAGAAGCCCACTATTTTTGTCCATTGGGCTCGTCCGAAGTCTGTCCTGTACGAGTATAACTTCGAGTACGGTGCCAACTACTACCGACCAATGATTGACTACCTTGACAAGCGAGCGACGGGGCAAAGGCCGGAAGCTCCCAAGCCGCTTCTGTGGGAAGAAAGAGCCCTTCGGTCCTACATGGACCGGAGCCGACGAACGCAGTCGATGAGAATGAGCCGAGATGCTGAACTCCTCCAGTCAATTCGATCCTCATCATCGCACTACATCGCCCACGCGAAGACCTATGCAAGAAAAATAACTGGCGTGTACTAATGTATGGAAACCACTGTCCTTTTAACATTTATTTTCTTTCTTCTCAACCTCTAAATCCTCCGAAATTGGTCCTTTTGAACGAATTCATCCTCATCTGTTTCAACACCGTGACATTACATACTGTCTCTAGATTCTGACTCACTCACCTCTGTCTTCTCTGTATGGCTACTAAAAGGCATAAATACGTGTGTATAACAATGTGTATAACGATTATGTAATGGCTAATAAAGGCTGGGATGAAGGCTCTAAAAATAACAAGGAGCATCTCTCGAACTTACATACCGATTCCTTTCTGTCTCTTATTCTCGCATTCTCCTCATCTTATTGCATTACTTTCTCGGTGTTCTTGAGCTCAGCTTGAGAATCGGCCCTTGAGAAGACAAAGAGTTTTCGAGATGAGAAAATGGTGAGAGGAAGATCAAGGCAACCTCGGGATATTTACAGACTATCCTATCTTCGCTCATTCCCTCGTTCTTTTCGTCTTTGATTAATGAGAAATTTTCAGCTAGAGTCTTTCGCCTACTTGCTCTTTTTCTTTTCTGTGTTAAGTAATTAATTGAAGAGTGAATGAGCTCCTTCCCGTCCTAATTTATCCACATTTAAAAAAACTCTTACAAAAGCTCCTGTTTCACCCCCTTGATTGATCGCCAATGGGTTTTCTTTCAAAGCCTGTCGCAATTTATGCTTTCTTCGATTGAGAAGGCTTAAGTACTCGTGTCGGATTGAGAAACAGACCGATGCGTTTCATCTCCGTTTAGAAAAACACTTAAAGACAGAGAAAAGAGCTGAATCTGCTGTGGTTTGGATCATGATAGGCTAAAGAGCCATTATTTTACAGTGGTGGAAACAACTGCCACTCGGTCTGATCTTGAGAACAACTTGGGAATTGAAGTGGAAGGTCATGGCCAATGGAGGACTCTCGATTTGACATTCACACGGAACATTACATTCAAAATTCATGCTTATGTAGCTGTGAAACGGTAAGGGCAAACAGATGAGTTATGCTCGGCGTTCTCCACTCTTTAAACCATGGAATGTATTTAACGGTCGCCTCGTAAATCCTTCACCGTCATCACTAGAGAACTGCGGAAATTTTAAAAATTAACCATAAGGTAGAAATGTTAGATAACAGAAGAGATTGGGGGATGAAAAAGTATATAAACCAAAAGATATGAAGTCCAAAAACATTCAGAGACCCATAAAAATTGTTCATTCTTGCCTTCCTTGATGACTTCCTTTTAAACCCTCGACGGCAATACAAGGAAAAGACTTTTAACGTATGTTATAACTTTTATTTTAAAAGCTTTTGGTTTTAATTGAAAATGGTCAAAAAGGCTTTTTATTAATAATGAACTTTACATTTATACCTAATTTAGAAGAAAAATTCACATTTTGAATTATTATTATCCTACTTATATTTAGTTAAATTACTTACTACAATTTAAATATTAAAGATTAATGTCACTTTAAATGTATCATTTTCTTAATAAAATTTCAACTCGGAGTTATACAACTTAACATTTTACTATATTTTAACATAAAGGGGGCTCGAAGAATTTCTGAATACCGTTTGTTCCAAAGTTCCAAAAGTAATTGTTGAGTGAAAAGAATGGAAACCCATATCATGAAAAAAGTTGAAATCCATTTTATGTAATTATTAAATGTTTACAGTTTTTTGCTTGTCAGAAAAATTCTTGAAGTGAAACGAAAAGGAGTGAATTTAAATATTAAATTTCATTGCATTTTAGCTCCCAAAGTTTGACCATGAACTTAGGAGATTGAAAAGGTTCATAATGGGAAAGGAATAAGCTGATTATCTCATTTGAACTGCCCTGCCAAACTTGAAAGTGACTCTCAAATTCAAATATAGAATCCTGCTCAAAGAGAGTCAATACCAATAGCAAGTATTATTTGAGCCATAAGAGTTCACAAGTGCAAATAGAAGCATCAATTTTTCGTTTCCTTTGACGCCTTGAGCTAATAAGTACGCATGGATAGTGTAAGTCAGAAAAAGTTATATATGACAATGTTATGTGATTATAATAATAAAGTTTAGTTTGCGCTTCAAAAGAGTGAGCTTTTTATTTGATATAGGGAGTAATTTATAATTTACCTTGCTCGTACATGATCTCATAGATTATCATAGAATTTTTCACTCACTCCTCCGTATGGCCATTCATCAAGAAAGGTTAGGCCAAAGGCCAAATACATTTTCATTCTTCAGTGAGTTATTTTAATATGATTCACTTTGAGTATGATAACAATAATAACTATAATTGAATATGATAGCTTATCTTATAAGTTATTAATTAACAACAACATTTGTAATAATTTTGTGGTATGTATTTTACTTGTTTTGCAAAGGAAATTTGCATTCAATTCTTCTTTCTATCTCATAGCGAAGATGACGTTTAAGTTTCAAAAACTGCTATAAGTATGTACCCTACTATGTTTAGTATAACACAATAAACTATAATTTTGGTTACTTTTGGCTAAGTGAATTGGCAAGTAGATACATTACGTGCGTTTGTCCATGAATGGATGTCAAATTGTCAACATTTTTATAAAGAGTAAATAAAAAGAGTAGGAAATAAAACGGAAGCATCCGAAAATGAAAAATAGCATAGGAAAATCAGAAAATTGGAGAAATGATGGAAGAATAGTTGGAGCATGATGATATCCTATTACTCCATTTCATGTCCCAGTCCAAAGCAAGCTTTTTATCTCTTTTCTCTTTTGAACCTTGTGAGAGGGACGGAAAACGTAGAAGAATGTATTTCTTATCAGTTACAAAAATGAGAACGTAGAAAAGGTCAGCTCAACTGTTGACATTTACTTATTTGTTTTCTGTCATCTGACTCGTGTGTTGCTAATTTGATGTTTTTTTACAATGTGACGTCTCCATTTCAATGGTGACCCTAAATAATCACCATTGTCTACATAAATAGATTGGATTTAGATTGGTGAGGGCAAATGAACACTAGTGGATTTTGACTTGAATACTCACTTCGTAGGTTCTAAAATAATCTTCAAGTCCCGTAGATTTGTGGAGGCAAAGGTCGGAGGAGTCGGGAGGGCAGACGACCACATCACTCAGATTGTCATAGAGCTACTTGCAACCACAAGTGTACCTCAACTTGCTCCGCCTCAAGTCAAAGATCTCACACAGTCACACGGATGAACTTGTGCGTCTCCGTTTCTCCGTAACTTTAATTAAATCCCATATTCCTACTTGTACAATTGAACTCGACTCATTCGCGAGCTTCTTCAACCTCGATCAGCTTTTGATTGTCAAAGGAAGAAGATGCTGCGGGTGCTCGTCGTCCTCATCTGCTCTTTAATTGGTGAGACATTCATTTCTCATTTTCTTCACCGGGCATCCTTCGTATAATTCCCATCTGTTACAAAAAGAGTTCTTTCAGCCTTTTAGTCATACTGATTCAATATTGGTATATGTAAATAGTAGGATACAGATATAGTTATATCATCTTTAGTTATATATACCATGATATATGCATTGCTAAAACTTACTTTATATTTCGCAAATAACATCATCGTTTTTAATTAAAATCGAATTATCATTGGAATATTCTCATTTATACGTATAATTTGCAGTCTTACTCTTATTTACCGTGAGCACAATTTTATTCTATTTAAAATTTCAGAAGAATATTAATTTACAGGGCTATGTGTTGCTGGAATCCATGATAATTCAGTTAATTCAGATGAGTTTCCAATTATAAGTCCAGCTTATATAACGCAAGGGACTTTATATATTCCTTATGCCGAAATTGAAGAGCCGTTCACTGCTTGGGTTGATCTGAAAAATGAACAAAGTAGAATTGATTATTATGGAGGTAAGTGGAGCTCATATTTTCTTTAATTGGCTTGTTAATATTTTAATTATACTGAATAAATTCAAGTAGTTATTAATACTTGCATTTATTCTCTTGCATCATAAAGATTATTTGCATTTGTTGTTAAATCATTTATTACAAATTTAATGTCTTATTCATCAAGCAATGCAAATTGTATATACAAATTAAGAAGCATGCCAGTGGTGGCGCCACGATTTTTCTCCGGGTGTGCTAATCCTATACACGCTATATATTAATTTCAGAAAAATCTCATATCTAGTATATAGGACCAAAATCCGGGTGTGCTTTAGCACATTTAACACATGCCTGGCGCCGCCACTGAAGCATGCTATACAATTTTCCTTGAAACAAGTGTCGTTTATTATGAATTGCCTATGGGAATGAATTCTATGCAACAATATATTTTCTTTGAAATTCTCATTTATTATTTATAATTAGGTACTTACTTTATAGTCTTTATTATGAAAATCTTTAATAGCTTTTCAGAACATAAGTTAATTGTTTTTGCGTAGCATGTATAAGTAGAATTTATACACTACTGTAAATATTTTAAGCATGTCAATTAAAACAAATTGAATATGGAATATGCAAATACTTAATATGGATATAATGTGAATTATTTCTATTATTTCATATTTTTTCTAGGGATGGCCAAAACGTATCAGCTTGGAAGTAAAGGCCCCTTTGGAGCCATGAGGAAAATTGTTCCAATGACCACAGACTCGATCACGAACCAACTCACTTGCTTCGAAGTAAATGGAACTTCCGAGTCGAAAGTGGGACCGCAGACGATTCTTCCAGATCCAACAGGATTCACCGTAAGTGCCGTCCTACAAATTTATGTCTAATGAATCCAAACAAAGCCTTCAATCCCTTCCTTTTAAATTCATTAAATTGCATTCGAAGTGGTTAAATCTCGGAAGACTACGCTGCTTAACTTTTATCTTTTTGAACAAAAAAGGATTTCGACATACTATATTCATTTTATATGAGTGACCTAATATGAGTATGATCCCATTTATGCCTCCATCAATTCGGTGAATTCGAATAAAAACTTTTATTTCAATTTTGCCCCACAATTTTATTAACATTATAAAAGAATGATGCTTAAATAATGCTCAACATTATAATCTAGTATTTGAATAGAGTTTAATAAATTAAATTATTTAATTTAAGATTTTTAGCTTATCCGTTCAATTTAACCTTCATGTATCATATTTATATCTCATTTACTTTTATTATGAGTGCATTAAAAAGAATTGTTTTTTATTTTCATAATTTAGTACGTTGGAATGGACATTTTTAATACCATGGAATGCAAAAAGTTCCAACTTGTGGAAACAAAAGGCCAAAAAGTGAATAAGTATACATATTGGGTGAAAACTGAAGTAAGTATCTGATTTTCTCTTCAAGCTTCTTGTATTGAATGTGAATTTTTCTAGTCAATAATGTTGTGACTTGTGAATTGAAAAGGCCTCGCCCGTGGACCCTTATGTTGAAATTGGAACTCCTTTGAAATACGAGATGCGAGGATACAACACACTTCTTGGATCGCACTTTGACCATTATTACCTTGTCTATGATTGGTTTTCAACTGAAGTTCCTTCTCAAGATATATTTCAAGTTCCCCAGAGTGAGTTGACAAAACATTTGACTTTCTTATCTGTGAGGAACATGATATTCATTGTGTTGAATGAAAGGCGTTGAATTTTGATCGGAACAAGGAAAAGATTTTCTCATATTGTTATAAAGTTTGTCTTACAGATTCAATTTGAAAAAGTTTAAATTCTTAGAATGTCTTATTGTTAGGTGTAAGTCCTTTAAGTATTAGACATTCAGTTTATTTTCCAATTCTTTAAAATAACGTTCTCTTTTCGCCCACTCATATTGACACTCTAATATTTGAGTATTTTTTCAACTTAAAATAAAATTACATGTATATAAGTATTTATTCAATACCTACCAACAATAAGTTTCATTGAAAGTAGTTTATATTTATAAAGTTTAATGACTTATATATGAATAGTAAATTCTAACATTTTCAAGTTTGCAATTAGGGCTTACTAAAACAACCATTCACACGAGCTTCCAAATTTTTGGAGTGTAAATTAAAAGTAACTCGTGTGCAAGTAAATATTTGAAGGCAACTTGTGAGGACATCGCTTCCTAATAATTAATTATTTTTCCGGTACACTTATTCTCCGTTTGCAGATCAAGGTATTATTCTGATATTTAGATATTTTCTCAATTTGCGCAACAATAATTAAGATTAGTATTTAAGCAAACATCAAAGAGTCAGTTTTTATAACTACGTATACGTATTAAGGTAGCCTAATGACCCAATTTAACTCTATAGATTGACCTGTTAAATTATAAGGATGAGTTTTGTAATTAAGAATGAATCTGATTTAAAGTAAGATTTATTAAATTTTTAAACATTAAAATACTCCATTTTGAACTGTGACGACTTAAAATGATACTCTTTTCACAGCGTAATTTTTTGTAAGAAGGCAAATTCATACATATACCATATATGGTATTATAAGTAGAAGGTGTATAAATAAATAGTAATCGTATAAAATACTTAAATCACGAACTAAACTATATTGTAAAGTAAATTATATTCATTATTTGCTTGAGACTTTAATTAGAAACTTCTACGAGATTTTTTAAAAGTTTTGTTGCTTTTAAATGTAAAAAAGGTAGTTAAATTTAAAGTTGCCAATTCAATTAGATTTTCCATTTAAATTTCAACTTTTAATGAATTAGTCTAGGAAAACACAATGAAAAAGGTTTGAAAGTTCCATTTAATTTGAATAAGCTTTTTAAAAAGTTAAGTTCGGATCAAGATTTCTTATTTTCTGAGTATTAACTACTTGAAAATTCAAAATTTGTATGAATTGTGTTAATAAATAGCTTTGGAGAAAGTTGAATGTGAAAGTCTGAGTCACTTTTCTAAACTTCAATCACGGGTTCAAGAGTCTAAGAGTTTTTACGCGTCAATTGATCCAAAAGCATACAAAAATGTTCAAATTGTTCAATTATTGAAATATTTGTTTCATGTAGCTTTAAAATGCGGAGACTTTCCTGGCCCAGGTGTCGACCATCATCGAACGATTTCGACTTTCAATCCAATAAAAGAATTTCTTCAACACGCCAATGAGCACGTAGATCCCCATTTCAAGGAATTCAAAAAGGCCCATGAGAAAAACTACAAAAACGGAGAAGAAGAAGCCAGGAAAAATATATTCCGTCATAACCTTCGTTTCATCCAAAGTAAAAACCGTCAAGGACTCACATACTCCCTTGCTGTCAATCACTTGGCGGATAAAACGGATGAAGAAATAAGAGTGAGGATAAACAAATTAGCTTCCGCCAGAAATCCCTTTTATTTGCGCTTCGCAAATCACAAAATTTAAAATAATTAGTTCATTAAAGTTTAATGGTTCAAAAGTTTTCCAAATATAGTTAGAGAGTTCTGTATATGTTTCGCTACGCATTTTCTCTGATTTCAATTATCCTTTTAGCCATTTGTATACTTTCGCTCTCATTGTTGATTTGTTGGAACGTGAACGTCATTTATAAGCACTTTTTATAAACATCCTTATAAATGACGTTAACCTAATTCAAAGAAATTCCATTTCACTCTTTTGTATAATGATGTTTATAATCTAGTTAACTTTTTCCGCTTGATGTTAGTTTAGTTTCACTTTCTTCTTTTGACGAATTATGCTGCGTTGGAAACTCTTTGTATACTTATTTAGAATGTTTCAAATGCTTTGAGTAATTTTCCTTGTGAATTTCTATTAGGTTCTTCGTGGGAAATTGTATACAAAGTCTTACAATGGGGGCCAAGCATTTCCATATGGAAAAGATTGGCGAAAGGATTTACCAGAAAGCATCGATTGGAGACTTTATGGCGCTGTAACTCCAGTCAAAGGTTTTTTTACTTTCATCTTATATTTATAATAGATACTTTAACACACTTCGACATTTATAACTCATTACTTATAATTTAAAATGTAAGGCAAAAATATTAAGTAGTCCTCACTATGCATTTGTGCTGCATTTATGCTTTTACTTTTATTTGCAATACGTAAAAAAATTATTGAAAAAATCATAACCGAAGATGTGAATTTAAAAAATGAATGTAAAGGATTATAAATGTTATTTATTAGATTTTTGAGCTTACTTTTAGTCTAGAGTTAGCTTTTCTTTCTACATCAAAAAGAGTTTTTTGTCTTGTGTGCATCTTACAAATATTTAGTTCAAAGATAGAAAAACTGCAAGTCTATTAAATTATTATGTTTCACGCTAAGTAGCTTTGATTTAAAATAATAAACTATAAGAAAATTCTTATTTATTTATGTGGTTATAAATAATAATAGAATTTATATTATAGATCTAGGGATTGTGAAATATAATATCTATATTTTAATATAATATATATCATTCTTTCTATTTCTTTTGCTGTTTTTCAAAGGTTCTAATCATAAGAATGAGTTTTGTGCTTAAAAATCTCATTACCTTGAGTAGTTTTTATCCTAAATCTCTGGTGTTGACTCTTGTGTTGTTTGACAGATCAGAGCGTATGTGGGTCATGTTGGAGTTTTGGGACTGTTGGAGCCGTTGAAGGAGCTTATTTCCTCAAAACCAGGAATTTAGTTCGACTTTCTCAGCAGGTCTCTTCCTCTCTTCCCATTTTTCTTCCCGCCTGTGGGATTTTCTTTCATCTTCAAACGCTATCAAATTCATACTTCCTTTACTGATATTATTAGGTTGATTCAGATGAAAGGAAATGAGCCGTTGGAAACTGCACAAAAAATTCGAAAAATGATATTTAATTTTTCAAAATAATCTTTGCATCACAGATTCTTTTCAATTTTCACTCATAAAATTTGATTTTTTCAATAATTTAGGTTCACAAAGTTATATTTTAATAAATTAAATCTCGTCTCCTAACTCCCATTTCCTTTAATCTAAATCAACCTAATATCATAGCTCGTGAAATTTAAATTTGCAGATATTTTTCTTACATGTCACTTGTTTTTGTATGTTAACAATTTTGAAACCAAGTAACATGTAAGAAAAATATTTGCAAATTTAAATTTCTAGAGCTATAAGTAGATACTTACCTACATAAAAAATCATAAACATTCTTCTCGGGTTTTGAAACAAATTTAATTTAGAGGTCCTTATAATATAGAATTATATAGATATGATATCCTATTTCATGGATAGAAATTGAAATATTCAAACTATCCATGATGCTGACAAACTTTTAGTAATTCGAAACGTTTATCAAATGGTAGAAAAGTTGCCTAGCATAAACATGTGATATCTATTCTTTAAAAGAATGATTAATAACTTTAAAAAATTATCTATTTTAACGTTTTCATCCTTTTTATTCTTACAATTAATATTTTACGTGGTAAAAACGTAATAGGAAATAGATTCGTGAATATGGAACTTATTCTTAAATATTTACGCAATCTTCCAGGCTCTCATCGATTGTTCATGGGGCTACGGAAACAATGGCTGTGATGGGGGCGAAGACTTCCGTTCCTTTCAATGGATGATGAAACATGGAGGTCTTCCGGAAAGTGATGTTTATGGCCCCTATCTCGGTGTTGTAAGTGTCAATTTATTTTTCAAATCTTTTTTCCTTTCCTTCCTCTCGCGTTAATCACAATATGACAACACAATTCATGTATTTTGAACCAATCATTGAAACATTTGATGGGTTAGTAAATATAGAATGATCCTTTTAAGTTGATTATTTATAATTTTTCCTTAATTTCCCTTTTCTTCATTTTTATAGGATGGATTTTGCCACATTGAGAATGTCACAATGACAGCCAAAATTACTGGTTATGTGAATGTGACTTCGGGAAGCATTGAAGATCTCAAAGTGGCTCTAGTCAAAAACGGACCAATTTCTGTGGGAATTGACGCATCGCATAAATCTCTTAGTTTCTACTCAAATGGAGTATATTATGAACCAAAGTGTGGTGAGAAGCTACTCTATCTATTAAATGATGCTGAATGAAGTTATAGCTGAGATTCTGATACTGGTAAGATTAATTACAAGATTGTTAAAAAATATTCATTCAATCTTAGGAAACAAGGAGGATCAACTGGATCATGCTGTTTTAGCTGTTGGGTATGGAACGCTTCGTGGAGAGCCCTATTGGCTTGTCAAAAATTCTTGGTCAACTTATTGGGGAAATGATGGATATGTTCTCATGTCTCAAAAAGATAATAACTGTGGGGTGGCGACTGCAGCTACATATGTAACAATGTAGTTGCGTCCCAATTTTATCAACTTTTATTCATGAAGTGGAGTAATTAAGAAAATTTTAGAATTTTTTAGTTCAAATGAATGGAATCAAACAAAAATCATCATTATTCAATATGGACCATCAATATTATTCAATATTATACAAGTTCGTTAATTGTTGTTTCTATTTATTATGTATGATAATTGCGAAATTGAAATTTGTTAAGTGATCTTTATTATCTTAAATAAAATGAAGAGAATTAAAAAAAAGGCTTTTTCTTTATAACATTTTAAGGCAGTGGCATAAGCTATTCCTATTCTAATTGGTAACAGAATGACTGTTGGAGCTTTGACTAGTTTTTCACTAGCTCAAAAATCAGCAAATATAGCAAAAATATCGATGTAACGTAAATAATATTATATAATTGATAAATATTAAAATATCCAAATAATCCTTAAAAACTACCATTTTAGCATTTTTTGGCTCAAAATAGTTTTTAAAATTTTTAATAAACCTAAATCAATTGTAGCACTTATTTATTTTATAAGGATCAATTAACAAGTAGGAAGCTATGTATGAAATGAATTCTATGGTAATTTTAAGCACTAGCAAGAGATTATTAAAGTACCTACTCATAACAAATGCAATTATAGTCGATTGAATTAAAGTTTTCATAAGTTTTGGAGTTGGGTTTTTTAGGGAGTTTTGTGGGCGAGTACAATCTATTTAAGTAATTTAGTCACATAACAAATTGCTTCAATTCACCCCCTTTTAATCTGTAGTTTTAATCTTAGGGAGTTTTATGATTCCTATTTCACCTATTTAAGATTGGATTGAGGGTGGTGGCTGTTAGGAGGAATCTCAAATAGGAGGAGCATATTAAAATTCAAAACTTATGAAAATTTTAATTGCATCCACTTTAATTGTATATAATTTTGAACAAGAAAATTTAAAGGGCAGTGTAAATCTATCATATCGAATTCATAGAACACTAATTAAATAAAAGTGATTAGCTTCTGACGTCACTTGTCTCAACGCCTTTCTTTGATCTCGATGTTATAAATATTTAGGAAGTTGCTTAATTTAAACGTCATAATAATACATAGATAAAAGACCTCCATATAATTATCCAATCTTCACAATGCTTTTATTTACACACATAGTCATTAAAATTAAGGATTAATTATTTTAGATAATTTTAATTAACTGAATAACCTTTCATTAATACCAATACCTTAAATAATAAATGATTACACAAGCAGAGTACAAGTTGTATTCAATAATTAAGTATGATTCAATTAAATTGACTTATAATACACAAGTCAACCATATTTATATTAATTGAGTTGAGTATTTCAATCGCATCATGTTAAGAACTTTAAATGAGTAATCTAAACATTTTTATCAATAATTTTAAACAGCCGTGGTCTTTGGAAACATGTTGATGAAGTTGTTTGAATAGTTAATTATAAAGCCGTTTCCCCTCTGTGGCTCGAGTTTCTTTTCTTCGGGAAATTCTGGAAGAAGAATCCTTCCATTCACTCCATTCCCAATTTGCTTAATGAGTTTAGTATCTGCTGAAGGGGGGATTTGAAAAACTAGGTTAGTGTCTGCTTCTTTAACTGGAGTCGGATGATGGGGGTTAATGAAAGTAGGAAGGTCAGCATCCACAGTTTCTGCCTCCCAGAGTTCCCCAGTCGAACTTGAGAAAGTGAATGTACTCCCCTCGAGAATTCCGGCTTCGAAAACAGCCTCAATACCTTGATTCTCTTCGTTTTCTAACTCTTCTTGTCTAAACAAGCGGAAGAGAAGGCGCATTTATCAGATTTTCTTATAATTATGTATGTAAATATTTAATAAGATGTATAACGAGAATGCAAAATTCAAAAATATAATTAATTTTAATATTAAGTAAGATTCTTTCTGAAGGCACATAATATATTTAAATTATTCAATTTGATTAGGTGTTTGAATATCAATTTACTTAATTAAATATTTTTGAGGCGCTAAAAATTTAGATCTTTGCACAGGATAAAAATTAAAAATCTTTAGCTCAATTGTGCAAATGTTGAATTTTGAACGTTTGTTTTTATAATAAAAGATAAAATTTTATTTAAAAACTATTGTTGAAATTGAAAGTTTTCTTATATATATATATCATATCCAATAAAGACAGAAAGACGATAAAGTTTATTGCGAAGCTTCATCCAATAAAAATACGAAATTTTGTAACATACGATGTAACATACAAACTATTAATCCAATATTAATCATAAGTGCGAGATCAAAATGTCATAACTAACTATGGAAGAATAAAAGAAAGAGGAAAAAAGAGAAAGTTATTAAGGGAAGGATAGAAGCTTATACCTATTTCGCTGTTTTCTAATTATTGCGAGGATGAGTGCATTGATAAGGAAGAGAAAGACAATGACTCCAACTGGAACGACGTAATCTGGAAAGAAGGATTTATATTTGATGTTTGACAAAAGCTGCTTTGCTCCCACGCTTAATTAATAAACTTTTGTCCAATTGAACATTAATTAACAATCAAAGATGCTTTAACATTTTAAAGGTGATGATTTATAAGCAAGTATGAAATAGGTTCTATTCCATGTATACTTTTAAGTTTTATGATTTTAGGTGCCTTCATACATTTTTAAAACGATAATAAATTACCTGAAACGAAGGCATAAGTTTTGATTTTCCTATGCGTTACAGGCCATAAAGTTGGGTCGGACTCGAGAATTTCTTCAATCGTCGCGTTCCCCACGAAGTCTCTGATGTCTAATTATATTAAATAAGTTTAATAATTTAGAGCAATTAAATATTGACTGTAAAGTTCAACGAAACTCGTGTCCCAATTGTCACATAGGCAGACCTTAAAGCTTTCTTTTTATAAAAATATGAATCCATTAAAAGATTAAATTTTCTTTCAGTGTAGTGAAAGTTGTCCATACTGCTTATGATAAAAGATGAAAGAGACATCATGATTATTATTTCAATTGTCTTTGAAATAAATTCAAGTAAGCTTGCCCTCATGAGAATTGACACGAAGAAGAAGGGCACGTATAGAATTCATTAAAATGGTAGGAAAACATACTAAATTATAATCTTGCACTTCTCTTTTCTATCTTTTGAATAGTTTTATCCTGAGACTCAGAGGAGCGCAGATGAGTGATAAGAATTCAAAATTTCCTGGACGTCAATTTCTTACCAATGCAGTGAGGAGTTTGAGTCCATTGATGCTCGAGCGGATTGCAAATAAGCCAACGTTTTCGGGTAAGAGTATCAGGAAAAACGTGACCGAGTTCGCAAAGAACATGGGCATGAGTGGCATTTCGGTATACCAAATAAGACTCTGACGGTCCTACAGGGTCCACACAGCCAATGACTGAAAATAATAATTAATATTATGTAAAACAATGCACATCTCAGGCTTTTAAGAAAAGCACTTTCTCTTGGAATGATCGTCATTTCAGAGCGAGCGAAATAAAAAGTATTAAATTCAAAAGCCATTATTACCCCGATAGTATGCCAAGAATCCTCTTTTCGGAAATGCATTTTTACTTTTCGTTGTGAGTGTCACGTTGAGTTTGTGGGAGAGTGAAAGAACGGCGAGAGCCGAAGGAATCTCGCCACAGGTACTTAGTAAACGACTATTCTCACCGGTAACTATCAACTCGTCTCGGCAACCGCCACTCTCTCGACCTGGAAAGTTTCACAAATATTGAATTAGCATTCAGATCACGGACCAAGATAAAAAGCATTAACTTGGAAGCGTAAAACGATGAATTTACATTCACTATCATCACTAAAAATTTACAATTTTTTACGCAGAAAACCCTGCTAAACTTTGCAAGATACTCCTTAAAGATGAGGAAAAAGGGGAGAGAAAGTAATTTTTATCCCTTTGTGTTAATTTTGTGAGAAACAAAAGTAAAGTTTACAAGTTTGTACTTTATCATCCTCATTACTTAAACTCGTAAACTCTGAATGCGGGTTCATGCGAGCATTCATTTGTTTTCTTCAACAAAAGCCTCACCCCTTATGGAGACGTCGTAGAGGAGTAAAAGGATCCTTTGTCCAGGGACGTGAAGGCTCCATTGACAAGGTTGCCGAGGATCTCCAGGGTACAAGTCGGGGTATCCAGGATTGAAGATGAATCCCTCACGGGCAGGCCGTAGTCCCACGTTGCACTTCGAATGGACGTCACCTGAAAGGACCATAAGGGCTCATAATGAGTCGAATCGATGTAGGGCAACGTGCGGCCGGAAGGGCCAACTGTCCTTTTAAGCTGATGATGAATCGATCAAATCGAATGTTCCAAATCATCCTCATCCATTCTCTTTACCCAAAGGGACAAAAATATTCCAATTTATCTAGAAGGAGGTTTGGTGTCAAAATACACTTTGTACCCTCTGTTCATCCGCCTGCCTCAGTTTTCCAAAAAGGGATATCTAATGCCTATAGCGAAGCCGAGCATAAATAATTCATCAGGCGCGGAGGAAGGTGGGGGAAGATGAGGGAACAGATGTTGGGATATCTCTCTGTAGGAATAAGCACACACGACGCGTTGGAAACATCGCCCTCCTGTCCCAAACCAACTGACGGATCTGACTACTCCAAAGCCCTTCACTGCCTGGACAAACAAAAACAAAGGGTGTAATGGCAATGGTCGGCTTCTGAAGAGAAATCCCTGATTCAATAGATCCTTTGCTCGCTTCTTCCCCCACTTGTCCTCTACTGACAATTAATGAGAAGGCCTGACAACTAAATGTAAATGTCTCCGAGTCCTCTGCAATGGGAAGGATGGATGGTTAATGGTAATGGAAAAGAGACTTGAGACCTTTCCAAAGATCTCCACACCCCTTTTATTTCATTCCCTATCTTGGACGGGTTTACCAGTTTGAAAGAATAAATAGAGAAGATTAGCAAATTGCTATTTCAGATATTTGGGCCAAATTCATTAATCATTGAAGGTAAGTTCATGCATTGAGTCTGGGCGTCTGGGATCAACGCGTATTCTTTCCTTCGTATATCCGCATTATCCGCAATAACATCAAACTTAATGCGTCTCATCCTCTCATCAATAACAACATTAAGCTTCAACACTCGTTATGCATAGTAATCGATTTCCACTTGATTGATGAGGAGAAGACTTTTTGGAACTCAGTCAATTCCCCTGCTTTGTAAATATTATGAAAAATATCATGAATTATTATCATATTATTTACTTCTAATTTTTTCACGGAACTTGAAATCTAATAAGCGTAGAGATCTACATCGTAATATCGTATAAGAATGCATTTTGATCCAAAGTAAAAAAAAATATTTTGAATATGAAGAATTATGCTTGAATTTTGAGATTAAGCTAAATAAATTTACTTTAACAAGATTTGTTTATACTTATTAATAATAATATTCTTCCTTCACATTGAGCTGTTTTGGCTGTTTTGTAAGTAAATATAAAGGAAGGAATTAATATTTTAATGATTATTATTCTTGAACATCGGTTGTGTAATTAAAATGTCTTGTTAAAATTTAATTAAAAGTAAAAACTAACCTAGTTTGCAAATGACAGAATGAAAACTAGCGTCGAGACAAGCAAGAGTAGTTCTTAATAGTTCAAACCTTAATAATGAAATCTCTCAGCCGTACATAATTTTAAGCATTTCAATTAACTTGCTATACATTACTCCAACATTAACAATAAATTCTAACAATTTCAATACTGCTTTATTGAATAGCACGTGGAATGTGGAATTAAAATATCTGTATAATAATTAATGTGAATAATAAAGAAATTATTTTAGGAATACATGAAGAAAACAATTATAGAAATCATTGTTATTAAATTGCGAATTCAGACATATGAATGAGTTAATTTTATTATTGAAAATTTTCTAATTATGTGCTCAATAAAGATTTCATTGAATGAGAAAAATAAGGGAAAATATTTCAAAATAAAATAAAATAACATACACCAGCCAGCCAGTGAACGAAATGTGAAATGAAAAAACCCTCAAAATATGCATGAGTCAAAACGAGAAAACGAGATGAGTTATTGATCAAGAGATTGAAGCGTTCATTCTTCAATTTCCCTTTAATATGTTATGAAGATGTGCATCGGGTCAGGGTTATCAGACGAGACGTTGATATTTATCACTACTGAATAGACCACTTCTGGGTTGCATTTTCCTTTATCATAAGAGGAGGGTAAGTTCGGGGAACAGGGCGAGCGACAATGGAGAATTCAGCAGGGAAATGAAATGAATGTTTGGGGAGCATGTGTTTGATCTCATCTTGGTGGCTCTTAAGTCATAGTTAGGAACAAAGATACTCAGTTCCAATACATCTGAGTCTCTAAGTATGTTTCGTATGCTCTGTTCGTTCCTGCTTGCGATACTCTTCATTAGATGCGGTTCTCGTGAGTCAGTTCTCCTTTAAAAAGGGCTCTTCATTTTAATCAGAATGGGACAAATGGTTCTTTTATGGCGCCGTTTCCTTCCGCCTTTCCTCTCCATTCCTCATCGAGCCAAACTCACCCTCATCTGATTCTCCCTAAAGGCTTTCCCAGCCGGTAGAATTTTACTCTCTCGACGACTCTTGAGTTCGTCTTCACCCCTCTCTCTTCCTCTCCTGGGTTTTACATAGAGGATGAGCCCAAGGAAGAAGGGGCTCTTGGAGGCATCCGGGAAGGAAAAGGCCAAAGGCTACTACTCACTTCAATTCTACCCACTCGTCTTTTCTCATCCCCTCATCTTGAAATGAGGATTTTATATCTATATCTCAACAGAATCTTCTCATTGAAAAGATTACTTTTATGTTTGTTCAATAGATGATAGTTGAGAATGTTGAAAATTAATAATTTTATTGCTATTTTATCGACCAGGAGCTTTGAGAAAACTTTAAAAGTTTTAAATCTTTGTGACTCTTTTCATAAATCTTGAGCTGAGATACTGAAAATGAAATATATAACTCATCTTAGCGTAAAATATTGATTGAATAAGTCCCTACTTTACTCACTTAACTTCACGTCAAAACTTCTAAAAAATTTGAGATTAAATTCACCTAATAAAGCAAAAACTTGAATCTTTTCTTCCCATTTAATTTAAGATCCAACTCACTTAAATTTCTGGCCTTGAAATTGGAATCAGGGATTTCATTTGAGAAATGAACATATAAATCTGAAATATATGATGACAGAGCCCAGGATATGAATCAAGTTTAGTAAAATAAAGTATAGCAGACAATGTGCGTGTAACAACTGATAAGGAAGTAAGGAAAGGTGTCACTGCTCCCAAAGATTATCTTTTGAATGCCAATGTCTTATCATGATTTATAATCTTGATAAATTAAAGTTGGAGATTATAGCATTTAAAAAACATTTTCCTAAGTCTCTCTTTCCTACTGAGAAATTCCACTTTAAATTTTAATCTTTCCTCATAAAATATTCATTCACCTTTGGCCAAACATTATTTACCATCACGAGGAATTTATTTTGAAGTTGTATTTATTTAGGTATTTATTCATCTAGCTATATGTTAGTTAGACGAACAGTTCAACGGTCTCTTACGCTAAGTAATATGAGAAAATATTCACCTGCAGATGAATCAAAGCAAAGGAATTTGACGCTGATTCTTCCGTCGGGCCACTTGTGGCAAACTCTTGTAAGTTCTTCATCTCTGTCCCTATTCCTCAGCATAAAGACGTCGCAAGCAGACTTTCCGCTGCATCTGGAAATGAAGATTTACTTGTTAGTAGAGAAGAGTTTGAATTGCTTCCTTAAGAATATGAGAACTTGGATGAGAGATTAACGATTTAATGAATTTGAGTAATGGGAACGGAAATCCATTGGAGAAAATGAATGTCCAATCTTTCTCTTCGAAATCCGCTTATCGTTAGATGTAAGTAGCTATGAATGTACGTTTGAATATAGTGCCAAGCAAGCCTAGCATGATAAATAGATAACCAAATGGAATATATGTTTCAATAACCAGCAAGTTGAACGTTCATCAGACTTCTAACGTCTCTTTAACAAATCGAGAAAATTAAACTTCAAATCCAATTTCCCTTCTGAATACCCAAGAGCCCTTAGAATAATAATATCTTTTATGAATGACGAGACGAAGACATAAATTATAATTTTCAAATAATCACTATTTCCTAAAACTTTGATAATCATAGAACCCAAAGAATTAAGTCTCTCTTTTAAGAAAAAATTCTATTTGACCCATTCCGAATATTACGGATTAAAGAAATAATAGTTCGTAAATCTCGTGAACATTAGATTTTTGTCTGATAAGATTCTAATTTATTCTCTTTAAGACATTTCATTATCTCTCAGAGTCAATGCAATGAAAACGTAGTTTTTACTTTAAAAGTCCTTTTCAATTTATCTTTACACCTTTGCCATTTTCTCGAAATTCATTTACTGACGACACTTTGTTAAAATGAATAATAAAGATTAAATAATGTAAATGATCATTTATTTTTATTTAAATATTGATATGAATATTTTAATCTTCTTCACTCAATTATTTGCCCTTGGCCTTGATTAAAATACCAAGAAATTTAATTTAAAAAGCTTAAATATTTCTTTTCCATTTCCCCTTTGGTATTTAAAGAATGCGACAAAGGCGAGCTAAAGAGGTGAAGATTGAGAAGAAGCATCAGATGTCGATTGGATCTTTCTTTTAAAGCTGCTCTTGTAATGACGATACTTTCTTCTCGTATTATTATTAGCATGAAAGGGGCTTTTGCTTCCAGCACCCGTTCGAGCCTTTGACATATTTACGAGTCAGAATGTTGAAAGGCTCCTTTCTTGGTTCAAATTTTTCAAGAGAAGAAACCTCAATTTCCTTGTTTTCCCCCCTTTACCATAAGAGTAACAAACTTTTCTTTTAAACCCTCTCACTTTTAAATGATTCACAAGAGGGAGATTCAAAGACAAACCAAAAGATGTATTACATACGAATAGCTTAAACATCATGTAATTCAATACAAGTTCTTCTATATAGTAGCAGATTCAGACTCTTTTATTAATGGCACGAGACTCGAGCAAAATTTAATTCATCAAACCGTGAAATTATCTTGCAAACAAAATCTGTTCAAAGCTTTAAAATTTATGATAAATATAATGCATTCATGGTATGAATTATGAATTACCTTTACTGCAATCTTTTTCATTCAATATTTAAAGCTTAATAGATAGGCATAGACAAAAATAACAAATCATAGAAGGATTAAAATAATGATCAAACACGACTTTATCATACAGGATGTGTTATGAATAAACGATCCCAAAATTTAGCAGAGTGAATTAATTATGACATTTTTAAATGAAAAATACAATGCTTCTTAATGTTCATTTTGAGCATCAAGAAAACTTTTATCATAATGAAGTTTATAATCGATCACAAGGTTATAGCGTATAAGAAATTCCTATAATATAAAAAGTAAGTATTTATAAACTTTCCTCTCGTTTTTGATATGCTTAAAAATGTACATTACCATATTTATTTATATGCTGCAAGTAATTAACACAAATTTATCGAGTGAACGACGTCGAGTAAATGAATTTGTTATGTCAATAGAATCCGTCCCCTACCATTCAAAATAACTTCATTTCAACCTTTTAAAACTCTTTTGATGTTCCAATCTTCAAAATAATTCAACTCACAGTTTTTAAACAGCCGCTGCACTTGATGTCATACAAAGTTTCCCAATGCCGGAGTAATGTAGGGATTTTTATCCTAAGAAATATTTTATCGGAACTTTTATTACTTTCACCCTTATAGTCCCATTCAAAGTCTCGTTGAACTATCACCTAGCATATAAAATAATGTTTGTTGGAATGGACGTCAAAAAGTTTTCCTAGCTATTCCGATCTTATATGTTAAACTTAGCAGAAAGCTATAAAATAGTTAAAAGTGTACGCACGGAGTGAAAGATAATCTCGGCATTGTTTATATATAAAGTAGGAGCGAGGAAAGGAAAGTCATTTGGCGTAATGGGCTCCCATATCTTCTTCTATCAACACCTGGCTCTCCTCACTCTACTAATAAATCGGGCTTAGGTGCATTGCAGACTATCAATAAATAATGACCAGGCATTTTTCATTACATTTTTCGTTTGCTTCTTTTTAGAAATACCCTTGTCATTCATTATTATTCATTTATTCGATGAATTTTAACTTTCATAGGAATTTTGAAGGAAGCCATTAAATTTCAAGGATATCTTTATTAATTACTTTGAATTTCCTTGAATTACCTTCTACGCAAGAAGATTAGAATAATTAATTAAACGAATTTAAGAATTTATCTTAACCTTCTGCTTAATATATAATAATTGTAAATTGTAAAATATTTATAATTTTGCCATTTTGTGAACAGAGATAAAGATTGATTTGTCTTTGCATTTACTGCATTTTGAGGTAAATAATTATAACAAAATTATTTACTCTATTAATTAATTATTTATCGATAGCCACTACAATAAGGTTCATTTTCATCAAAACCGCCAGGAAAGTTAAATTGTGAAACAAATTCAAAGAAAGGAAATGAAAGTCTAATTGAAGTTCTTGCGATCTTTGTTTATACACGTGTGTTAAATATTTTTGTCTCGTGCGCTCATACGCTATTTGTCAAAAAGATCAATCAAAACTTTTGAAGATAAAAATGTTGACAAAAGGGGGTTATAAAATTTGAGTCGTGTATCATAAGTGACATTAATAGCCGCATAATAGATCTGAAGCAGTTGGGAAGGGGCTCACACATCGCAATCTCATAGAGAGTTCCATTCACGCGAACTTGTGAGAATCAAACCATTATGCTATGCAATGGTTCCCCTTCACATATTAAAGCTAGTGAGGATCCTCGGAACCCTTGGGCTCCCGAAGATAAACTTTGCCCATTGACCGTTTTTTATTATGTAGGTTCACGTCTGAACTGATTGAAATGCAGGCTCCATTCAAACCGCGTTATTGTGAGGAACAGATGAAGCCGTTCTCGCGTCGACTTCAATAGAATTGCTGACTGTGAGGAGTCAGCATGGACTTAACAATGAACAACGCCGAGTCCCTTGCTCATTTATTAAAATAACACTTTATATTGAAATTTACTATAATTGCGTACTTTGCTATAATTTTTTTTATTCTGTTAGGCTGAGGCCTCCTATGCTTTAATTATTAATATTTTTCTGGTTATTTTATAAGAGTAGGTACAAATTTATGTGCAAGAAATTTTCCAAATAATTTCATTTTAATGGATACTCTTTTTACATCTTAAACAATACATTTCTGCTAATTGTCGTTTATCGGTTTCTGCAAGCTGTTAATAGGTAATATAATCAATATTTCTGATGAAAGATGAAATGAAAACTTCAAAGTGCTTCGATGTACTTGGAACTTTAATAATATGACGACTTCAGCAATGAGTTCGAATAACTTTGTTGCACAATATTTTTGAGAGTTTATATTATAATATAAATTCAATTTATACGACCGTAAATAAAGATCTTTGAGAAAGGTTGAACCTTTTGAGACAACTTTTTCTGCCAAAATTTGACTCGCTTAGTAGAATTTTGCGTCATTTTATCTGGATTAATGAAATTTTGATTAATTCCTCATCTATGTGTATGTATTTATTGTTTATTTACGGATGAACGAACAAGAAATTGAATCATTGAGAGCCGAGAGCTAGTTTCAGTCCTTACTTACAAAGAAGTTTTAATGTCATGATGTAAGTAAATGGCAACAATAAGAAACTATATTTTATCATTTAATTGAAAATGCACTCAGTCGAGCCTACACAATGATCAATAATTATCAGAATGAAAGATCACAAAATTAAGCTTAGTAATATTTACATTGATCCCTAGATCAATTCTTACCTTTGATTAAAAACAGGTCGAAGGTCTTTATAGTCCCACCGTGGTTTCATATGACCTCTGAATCTTTTTTGGCCCCAAAATCCTGTCCTTCCGTTGTTCAGCGTTTCATAGGACAAACAAGAAAAAATCTTTTGATCCGCACTTTGGGACTTTATACGAAACAGTGGTTCATTCCAGATGGACTCTTCGTCAAGAAAATTCCTCTCATACGGCGGCATCTCGATAATTTTGGTCGAAGAGAAGTTGTGGCCATCTGCAAGAGGATTGTAAGGGAGCCTGTATGCTCTCCGCTGCCAAGAGTCCCATCCATCCAACCGGAGCCAGTCGGGCGAATTAAGAGCTTGCGGACCGCCAGACCTCACTTCATGTGGGAACTTCAGGTCGATGTCCCATAAACTGAAACAATGGAGTTCTATTGATTCAATCTGCTCAAATAAGAGATTGGAATGGGAAGAATTTCGGTTAAGAGAATGTTCAAACCAAATACACAGACCCGAATTGGAACGCTGTATCTTCAAAACACACTCTGCTCACTAATCTAGACGGCTTGCTCCAATTCCAATTTCCCCATTTCCTACACTATTTAAGGGAATATCTTCCAAAAATCGGAGATCTTCAGATTAACCAAGTAAAATGCTACTATGTAGGTATGTAAAACGCAAGACTACATATAGTATATTCCGTATATTAATGGCAATATATTCAGCCTGAATTTATCCAGTTCAAAGAACACAAAGAATTCTAATGGAAAGCAAATAAAGAAAATGGAACGAACCTTCCAACTACTAATGTTAAGAGTGAAAGTTAGATTAAACCAAAATTCAAAGAGAAAGAGCTTATACCTTTTCTTCCATGCTTTTCTAAATATAACCAGCTAAAAGTACTAGATAAATTAAATCTAGTTTCGTAATATAAATTTTTCTTCCGAATAGATCCCCTTAAGAAACTTGTACTTATAATATTTGATTGGAGGCAATTTCGTAAAGTTAATATGAAATTAGATCAATTTAGAAGGGCACAAATGGAACTGGTGGTGACAAAAGGACTCACGTAACAACATCTTGGGGCGGAAACGTGTTTTTCTCCTGGAAAGTGTCATCTCCCTGTTCTTCACGACGATCCACGACATAGCGAGCTTGGATGATTGCGATTCTCTGTCGAGGATGAGGACACTTGAGCTGTATGTGATGATGGCAGCATGCCTCAACCTCACGCACAACTAAATCATTTTAGAGGAAGAGATGAGGGAGGGGAAATAAATTGGGCTATTCGGAGAGTATAAATCATCGCCCTCTTCGTCTCTCTCGTTGTCTCCCCTTCAGAGCCCCATGTACTCCTGCATTAAAGTTCATCTGCTCATTCATTAAACAGACCGGCTCGTTTCGTTTCTCCGTTTCTCGTTATGGCCTTATGTAAAATCTGAGTTGATAATCTCACACTGGTTCCCCAGCAGACCGCAACAACGCCAAATTAATTAGCTTAGCATAGCCATTATCTGATTCTCAACTCTATCACGAGCTCAATGTCTGACTCCCGTGCGTATGGTCAATATTATTGCCTGTGTGGAGGGAGATAAGGACTTTTAATAAAGTGCATGATGCTTCCTTTCCCTTTCGCTTCAACAATAAATTTGTCTTTTCATAACGAGGCGAGTGATTTGTGTGGAAAGTGTTATGAAAATTCGTATTCATTCATGTATAATACAACGTCCATTTATAGTTTATGACGGCTATTGCAAGATGTAGATTTTTTAAAATAAACGTATCATCAAACAGTGAGGGATGATTATAAACACAAAAGCATGATGATCAATGACTGGAATTCAAATTCAACACGAGGAATGTTGACTCTATTGATCAAATTTTGAAAGAATATAAAACCTGTATGCTATTGATTGGAATTAATCTTTATAAAACCTAATGCTAAAATCATCCAAATGATCAAAAATTGCCAACATAAAAAAAGTTATGATTAAAGTTTATTGCGTAATAAAAAGTGAATTAGTAATATTATGAGAGAGAAGGACAAGAAAAATGAGGATTAAGTTAGGTAGTTCGAAATAGGAGCCAGCATAACTCACTTCACCTTTCGTTATAAGTTCTCTTTTCCGGTGTATCACATTTCCCAGGGAGACTCTCGTCCGAGATTTATCTCTTGCGTGAAGTGATAAGATGGAAAAAGTAACAGATTCTTTAAATATTGACTACATTTTGCTTCTAAATATTTAGCTAAGCAATCAATATTAAACCCCATCCTATTTGTACGTCAACGGAGAGACACATGGGGGTTTGTGAACATTCGGAAGCTTCTCGCCCTTTTTACAAATGAGATTTTACCTATCCCTTTTCTCTACACATTCTCAGGTTACCTTCCCTTTCCTATATGCATCGAGGCTTCAGAATTCAGAGCCTTTTTACTTTCAAAGTAAACTTTACAACACGCGTTTCACGCATTTTCTCCCTTCCAAAGTACACAAGAATATAGCAGCGTAAGTAGGAGCTTTGTCATGTGTCCAACTGTCATTCATAGGCTAATGAACTTTACATGTACACACAAGATTTCATCAACATCTATTACATAGATCAATGAAACGAAGCCTTTATGTCATGTTCGCTTCCTTCTTGCTACTAATTAGCTCGAAAGCTGGATTGTATCGTATTAAAGCAACACAATTTCTCATATTTCATTATTACTCAAGTATTAAATATCAAAGTATTTGTATTTTATCAAACGAGAATGAGGCGAGATGCTATGCAATATGTTGTGTGCCGTTTTAAAAATTCCAATATAATTTATTTTTTATAACTAGGTATTTATATTAAAAGCAAAGATAAGACAATTTTTTCCAAATAATCAAGCAATGTATTTTTATTATCTTTTGCGAAATTAATACCCCAGACTCTCAAAAAGATGAAATTTTTTGATTCCAGCGAACGTCGTATGGATTGGTATTTTAAGTATTTGTAAAGTTTTTAATAAAATAAACTAGAAGTATGTTCAGATTCAGAGGCACGCACAATATAAATATGCAATAATATGCTCATTATTCATACTATCCACGTTTTTGATAATCCAAGACTGTCTTCTTTCGTTAAGTGACATACTTCTTCAGATGAATAAAATATTCCTTTTATAAAAACTGAACCTTGAAGGCGAGACGAGACAAGAGGCGACTGTCAATTCTCATTTAAAACAGTGAAATCTTTTTTATTTCCTTTGATTTATTCTAATTCTTACCAAACTCGTTGTTCGTTTCGAGTGGGAGTAGAGCTAGAATGGCCCATACAAACACACCACAGAACATCACAAACCAGCAGCATTTTTCAGAGAATTAAAAGAGTCGTCGCGGAAGCCTCAAGGCTTCCTCTTCACGCTTCACCTCCATAAAAAGACTTTCACGAGATGTTCACACAACTTTCTTTCTCATCGGGGATTCTTGTTGACCACCAGAGAATTTAAATATTCTTTTCTCCTCCCTCAACCCTTTCTTCTCAATGTGAAGAAATTCAATGGAACCAGAATGGGCTATTATTTAAATTATTTTTAAACTTTCCACAAACTTGAAAACTTTCAGATATTCTTCAATACTCCGCTGTTTTTATACAATATCAGTAAATGTCGCCTACACAGAATAAACTTTCCCTCTCGCTTCCCTGTCTATTTTATTGCTTAGAATATCTCGAGAACTTCTTCACTCTTGTGCATTGAATAGACTTGAAAATAGTCTTATAAACTGTTGACACTCAAAAAAGGGAAAATAAAGGATTTCGCGAAGTATGAAATGAAAGGAAGAAATGAAAGGTTTGAACGAACGAGGAAGGAGTCTGACCGAGGGGTTTGATTTCCGAATGAGGAATAAGAGCCTCGTTGCTCGAATTCACATAGAGATTGTAGGCTCAGAGGACGTAGACGACGGGGTGTAGAAACATCGGGGCGAACTCTCGTCACTCCGAGGGGCAAAAAATCGAAGAGGGGGTTGGCGGAGAGGAACTATAGTTCAGGAGTCTTCTAATACTTGTTGAGGGTTTAAGCGTAAAGCCCTTTGGAGCAAAAGGGGGCTTCGGAGTATAGAGGAACTTGGGAGGGTATCGGGAGGCTTTTGGGGATGAATGGAGATCGGATCCGAAACCCCCTCTCCAATTTATGGGAGGGCAAGAGATTATTAGGATCTCCCATGCCGAACGGGATCCCAACATACCTTATATTAATACACTGCGTGGTTATACACATTTGCTTCGGATATATACCTGACTGATTTTTCTATGACTCCTACGTGTTTCAGAGAGCTCCTGGACTAAATCTGATAAAGGTCCACATAGAGGAAGCCCATTTTCTAACTTAATAATGGGCGGCCACCTACTACAATGTCTATTATCGCGAAAGGTCGCCTCTCTTGACTTTTACTGCCTCTTTCACAAGACGTTTTTAAGAATAATTTCACTCTTGACCAATCACGCCTTCTGGTCATTGTATTACTACATAAAGGAGAAAATTGAACTATAGTTGCAATTTCTAACACATAGATCATGTCCATAATAATATAGAACAATTATAGTAAAATGGTAAATGACATTACTCATTTAACGTTCCAAACTTTGACCGTTCAAATAAACTATGAATGTATACAATGTGCATTAATGGAAAATAAATTCCAGAATTTTACACACAATGAGATGACATTGAAAAGGCTTAATGAATATGAATATTTTCATATAAGCCGACTTTTACTTTAATACTTTATATATTAACAAATCTCTAAAAGCCATTGAATTATTGAATAACATATACTATAGCCACTCATAAAACTAAAAGAGTCAAGACTCTGTGAGGCCTAAATGAGAAATGGGGGAGATTAATTTCAATTGTTCAAAAATGCAGAAAGGACAGTAGGGCGGATTGAATCGAATGGCTCACAATAGAAGATGAATTTTCGCAACCCTAAATCTGTGGAACTTTACGAGAAGCCTTATATTTGAGAGAGAGAAGGCGAAGGTCATAAAATGAGATATTTGGAAGGACGGTCGAGGAAGCGGAATTGTATGAAAGGCCGGCGATCCATTGATTGATATTATTATGTGAGCTCCGTCATATGAAAGGGCATAGAGAGGAAGTCAGTCAGAAAGTTGGGAGAATGACGAGTAAATGGGTTTACGAAATTTTATTTATTCTCCATCCCCAATCCAATTCTTGACTTCGGGGGTATTATGGAGAGTTGGAGAGTGAATATTGGGTTTTGGAGTCGGAGAGGGCCCTTAGGAGTGTGTGTGACTCTTTGATTGCTTCCATTACACCCATTCTCTCATCCTTCATTTCAAATAATAAATTTCATGGGCCTTACAGAATATATAAATATGTATTAGAACTTGAGTTCATCGGTGATCGGTTCCTTTTTTAACTCATTGGGAGTATGTAGTCATTTAAAAAGTTAAAAGAAGGTTCTCTATCTACTGTAAGATTTCTTTTTTTTTGTATAAAAGTTTTTTCAGAAAACATCGAGCATGAATAATGTGTTCAATTGATTGCTTGGTCCATTAAAGATTGCCTGGATCGGAATTGTAAAGGAACCTTATTAATTATTTATAAGAACGTACGAGCTCTTTTGAATCATTTTTACAAATATACATATTTCAGTCATAAATGCTTTCAATCCTGATTTTCAAATTTTTGGCACGCAGTTCTTTTTAACATAATTTTGAGCATTTTACATATATTTTTTTACATTTATTTTTTGTTTTGTTTTTGAAAGCAGTTTGGAGAAAAAATACAATGCTTATCGTTAATTCAACCATGCTACAAATGGCATTTGTTAGAATGAAATGATAGAATGAAATTATATCGTAAGGTCGTACTATACTTTTATATACATATTATAAAATAAATTATTTATTTCACTTAAAGTTAGATGTGAAATAGTTTGTAAAATTATTTTATCGTTAAGCAAAGAAGTTGATCTTGGGGAAATAAGCAAATTGCACCTAAAAGCATAGGATTCTGCTCACGTTTCATAGTTAACTCCTCCTCTTTGGATTGAAGAGGGAATTGGGAGAACCACGCGGGAAGTGTCCTTAGTTCTCCTTTCCCAATTGCCGTCATTTACGCATTGCGAATTGATAAGAAAAACATTATTTTTTTTATATCACCAATTCCCCTTTTCGTCGAGTCTCAATAGTTAATCCACTTAATTTCGAAATATTTTGTTCAAGATGATGAGAAACTTTGATGACATCCTTATATCAGTGGAAAACGCTAAACTTGAAATTGCAGATCTTTTGCCGATTTGTCAGGTAATTAAAAACATTCTCCAATTTATTACCCATTTCATTCACAGAGGATTATTTAGTTATATTTAGACTTTTATTGGCAGACAAAAATTTATATAAAAGCTTTTTATTGAATTTAAGTTTTATGATATGAAGGCTTAAATTAATTCTTTTAAAAATATTTCAAAAGTATAATCTCTTGCTAAAAGCGATACAATTTTTAAATACTTTTTCCGAAAAGTTCAATTTTTAATCTTTTTAGGAAATATCCTTTGATATCAACTTTTCTGGTGCGGACTTTAAATTGCTGGAACTCAATAAGGAGCTTGTCGAATCGATTCAAGTTGGAGAACGGTTAGGAATGACTTATTATTTATTAGTTTTATAAGTTTATCTTATTTTTAGTTTCAATAAAAGCTAAAAAGTATGAATGATATTATGATATATCTATTCACTTAATTCAAAACTTAAAGTTTGCTTAATTTAATTAAAACTGAGAAGCCAAAAACTTTTACGAAACTTAATATGTTATATTTCAATTTAGTCTTGTTTTGCGTGGTGAAGTAACTGATTCTGCTACACTTTGTACAAATTCATCGACTTATGAGATTAAAGGGGCAGAAACTTCAAACTCACTTCTAATCATGAAAGATCTTATTTTACCCGAAGAAGCAAAAGATACAAATACAAATTTCAAATCTTTGAAAATCGAATCTAACAGTGACACTTCAAGTGAAAATTATGAAGAAAATAATAAATTAATTAGCGAAGCACTTGTAAAAAGGAATCAGGTATTGAGTGTTTTCCGGTAATATGATTTATTCGGCAATTGAATGGTTTCGCTCTATATATTTAAATTTCTTATTTAATTTATATTATATTGCAGATTCAATGTGTCGCCCATTCTTACTATGAACTTAGGAAAGTAAAACCAAATTTTTCTAGAATTCGAAGAATTCTCCAATCCACTTCATACAAAGGAGAAGAATACGAATCAAAAGTATGCAATTTTTGTTTTTTACATAAAAATTCATGAATGATGTATTTGACAATAGAGTTTATTTTGAAGGACACAAAGAGGAATCATGAAAGGGAAAAATATTTAACGTTTGAACAAATATTGGAAAAAACTCCGGCGAGTGAAACCGAATTTCGGGATTTTCTTAACAAAGCCCGTGTGATCAATGTAAAAGGTAAGTGTTCAAGTTTGTCTATCCAATTCCAATATTACTTTAACATTCGCCACTCACATTCACCTTCCCCTCACTCTGAATTTCCCTTTTCAATTCATTCTATAGTAGGCCCGCCGATTTCATCGATCTTTACATGTACACATTCATGAAATTCTCAATTGCATCCTTGATTTTTTTCTTCCTATTAGGATTCTTGAGACTCATTGATAGTGATTACTTGTTTCGAGTTTTATCTGTCGTCCTCAACTGCATTGATGAAAAGCGGTGGAGTCGAGACGGAATACTAAAAAGCCAAGTCCTGGAAAAGTTGTGTAGCATTGAGTCGGACTTCATCCTCGAAAGTATCTTTGATTGGTTTTTCTCACCGAATGAGTCTAATTGTGGTAAGTTTCCTTTTTCGGGAAATTATATGGCTTTTAGATCCTATTTGAATCTAACAGAATAGAATAAATTCAGGCAAATTGGAACTTAGCATTTGTCTATTTTATGAATTTAATATAATAAACATATACTATAATAAAATTGTCTATTAGACTTATAAATGTTACAAATATTTAATATACAAAGATATGAATTATTTTGACGATTTGATCTTTTTATGTCTTCACAAAGTATGGGATTACTTATTCTTTGCTTATTATATGAGAGTATATGATATTACCTATTATATTATTATTATACACTTTTACGCTAATAACTACTAAATATGCATAACAGAATAATATTCAGTTTGTTCGCATTTAAAATTTATGTAAGTAGTTTCATTTTATTTTATAAATTTTCCTCCGTTGCTCACAAATCAGCTTATTTTACATGAGCTTTTTTATTATAGAGGTAGGTATTTTACAGAATAATACTTTTTATTTACCTCGATATAAGTCAAGTTCAATAAAAATTTTTTATGAAAGTGATTTATTACATTTCGAAATTATAATTAATAAAATTAAAGGTGAATATTTTAAAGAAAAAATCTTATTTACTTACTATCGATTTGTTAAATGTCTTGTGATTTAAGTTATTAAACCACGTTTTAACACGTTTTTTCTAGAATCCAGTATATTTTGTTTATACTTTCTTCGAAAAGATATCAAAAACTTTTTAATGCCTAATAAGATTATGAATGTCATCCCTATTTGTCATAATATTTGGTTTTAGGAGTCGAAGCTGAATTTCACACCATGAACGATTATGAGATATGCAAATTCTTTGGCGAAGTAATTTTGAGACCAGTGGGTCGATTTAACCTAGAAGATTTTCTCTCCGCCTGGCAAGAGAGTCTTCCCGAAGGTATTAAGCTTCTTTGTATCTCCTTAAGGAAAACATGCATGTTATATAAGATTAAAGCTATGTTGGGCTACAGTAATAAATGGTAAATAAATTCACATACCTAACTCAAATAACTCGCGTTTCAAAAACTTTCTAGAATCTTGGAAAAGGTTTGATGTGGTTCTTCTATAACATTTCATTCGAAACCGGAAATGAATAATGCTCGGGGTTTGACTCCGGCTTTTGAATTTAATTTTGAGATAAAGTCGAAGGATAAAATGGAAATTTTGTATATAACCAAATGTTGAATTCTCCTTTTAGATTTAGAATTATTGTTATATTTATCATCAAAATAAAAGCTTTCTATATTTTATATTATAACGCAATAAAGTAGAATACGCAGAATAAAATATAACCACCTTATAACGGGGAAATCTTGACGTTTCCTGAAAAATCCATTTAGTGCTAAAGAATTTATCAGAGGAGGTTCTTATGCTCTTGACGTAATAT
>VJMY01000514.1:0-53280 GCA_009869795.1 Neelides sp. FZ-2019 | reverse complement strand
AGAAATGAAAAATCATATAAACCCGTTTGAATGAATTATATTTATCAATATATTCTTCTTGTGTGAGGACATCTTTGGACTCCAAGCAAAGTTGCATTTCATTTCTGGATAACATAATTTAATAATTATTAACATTATTCGCATTATCATACGAAACAATAAAATCGGAATAATTATTTATTTAAAATATTTGCACTGTTTACTAATTACATAATTGTAATTTCTATTCGGTAAAGTTAGGTAATGATTTATAAATTAAACTGGTTGTTAGTGTAATTTGGCTTAGTAACAAATTAAAGTGAATTAGAATTTGAAAACATAGAAAAAAAATTATTTTAAAAACATTCTTACCTTAAATATATAAAAATGGTATTACTATGAAATATGTATAAATGTGCATAAAGAAAGAAAATAAATATAAGGATTACTGAATGGAAGACATTCCAAGCATTGTAAAGTGAAAAAAAGAAAAATAATATACTGAAAAAGAAATTATTTGATTGGTCTATTGATAGAAATAAAAAGTTTAGTATATTTTTAGTAAATGGTAAAAAACATAAAATAAGAGTAATGAGAAATCCATATTTTCCCCCATAAATCCCATATATATAAATGACATAGTCACCGTTGGCCATTTTACGTTGTAAATTAAGTGTCTTTCCTAATTAAATTCATAAATGAATCATTGAAAAAAATTCAAATTGATTATATAACAAAAATTTAAATTTCATTTATTTAATACCGTAATGTTTAGATATACAAAGAAAATAGTTAGCATTGTCAATATCTAGTTTAAAATGTCTTAAATTATTTAGATTTAAAAGTAAGCTAGAAAAATAAAGAATTGCAATGGACTCGTTAATTATGATTTGGACAACATTTAAATTATCTTTGTGAATTATTAAAAATAAATTTAGTGAAATAATATATACAATGTCATGTAACATTTTAATATAAACAAAAAATTTCCATGAAATTAATTTTACACCTTCCATTATTTTAAATGTTTTATTTTCACAATCCCATCTTAATGGATAAATAAAAAATCTTTCGAAAATCAAACATACTAGCTTAAACATTTCAAATATTTTTTCGATTTATCATGTTAGTTTAAACTTTAAAAATATAAATTTAAGTGTTTTAAAAGAAACTTAATTAAAAAAAATTGTATAATTATGTTTTTTATATAGCTATCAATATATGTATTTTTAATATTTAATAAAATATATAACTCAAGAGAGAAGGATAAACATTTTAATGGAAATAAAAGTATGAATATTGTTTGCAGCAATGAGATTATGTTTAATTTACCTAAACAAATAGAATAAATATCAATTGATCGATTTTTTAATTTTTCATTAAATTTATATTATTTTTATCTTTTATATTTTTTAGATCACTCGATTAGTATTAGACAACTAATACATGAAACATTCAAGTTCATTAATGAATAGCATTTAACAGAGTATAAGTTATATTAAGATTTTCAATAAGCAAATTGGAAATTAATATTTTCTATTTTAATCAAAATCAAAATGTTCATTTTCAATTTAGTATTAGATTAATTGAATTAAAGTTAAAAATTGACTACTCAACTATGATTGAAAATTAAAAATTAATGTTTTTATGATTTCAAATCAGCACAAGTTAAAGCAATCAAATTAAACGAATCTGTTAAAAATTGAAGTTTTGGATCTAAACTTTGACCTTAAAGAAATACCATTGATCCAGGGACTCAATTATGATCAATTAACATCTCAATTATGTTACAAATTTAAATGTTTGAAAGAAGAAAAGCTGAGAACATGAGAACAAAACCTGAAAGAATCCTCTTTCAAGTTCCCTTGTGGATTAAGGATAGCATTTAACTTTTACAGTCTCAAAAAAGTGAACTAAAGAGCGAACACCCCCTTTGAATGACTCGAATCAACTTTACCTACCGTCCTTTACACCCATTTAGATTAGAAATTTAACAACATGAAACTAAGAAATATAATATTAAGCTAGTGCACAATTTTTTGAAATTCCTAGGTGATGAATTAAATTAAAATGAATTTCTAAATGCAACACAGGATAGTATAACTCCATATTTTCATATTTCTATAAAATGTAAAACACTCAAAGTAAAAAAAGATGTGACTCAACAACCCAATTAAATTACTGTGGGCATGATGGATCCCCGACATGTATACTATAAGTTTATCATATAAGTCTTATAATAAAATCTTAGTAATAAATCACTTTATTAGTAAGGAGGATCAATTTAATTTCAATTTCAACCAAATTGAACGCTCGGATGTAAACTATTGAAAGAATTTGCAGATTTAAAAGAATTAAAAAAAATCTTGTTGAATTTAATGTCAAGAAATGGTTTTCTTTCAAGATGTTCTCGATTGAAAATATCCGAGACATTTAATTCTGCATTTTGTAGTTGTGGTAGAAAATTCAATTACTCCTCTTGCCTTCGACCAAACTGTCATGAATATTATTTATTAATATATATATATATTAAAATTGCTTTTGGAATATTTATTTAAATTTATAAATAAATTGATATTTAATTCATTATTTATAGGTAATATTTATTTATTACTATCAATTAAGATATTTATCTTATCCCCAATTTTAAAATCAAAGTCATTACTGTACAAATTGGGTTTATATTTTTTACCCATCATGAAAATTCAGGTTCCCATTACGAATAATGTGACTTTCCCATCATGTATGTTTTCCCATTTGAAATAGTATCAAATCCCATTTAACAATTCATTCTTGCCATTTACAAAATTCAAATAACCATTATAAATAATAATAATAATTTTAATAATCATTTGATTAAAATAATTCAAAAATTGAATAATACTTATAAAATACAATAATTAATTAATGAATTTAACACTTTTTCACTGTACAAGAAGAGCTTTTTTAGCTTTAGATGGTCTGCCTCTGTCCATTTAGTCAAGTGTTCCACCGATGCTCACATTTCTTGAATTTTGAATCCCAAACTCTTTCCGGAACATTAAAAGACGCGTATGAACATAATCACATGCATTTAGATAGCCTAAGTAACGTTTTTGAAAATATTTCGAAAACTGGGACTTATAGAATTGTCAGATTTTAGTATGTTGTTAAGAAGGGGTATATCTAGCTATGTTTTAATTTTGAATCCCAAACTCTTCCCGGAACACTAAAAGATGCGATGGTAACGTTTTTAAAACAAAGAATGGATTTGAGTCCTGTTTTATATTTTAATTCAAATGGGGTAATAAGAGATATTATATAATATGTGACTAAATGTTGCGATTCTTATTTTTGAGTCAATATACCCCATGCCAGCTAGTGTATATGTATGATTTGGCTTTAGTATTTTAACACGCGTCAATTTACAGTGGACTCAAATGGCACCATACACTAACATAGGCTTTAAACCATTTTACTTTCCTAATACCCCATGCTGAATCAAAAAATAGCCATTTAACTCTACTACAACTACTTACAATATAAATAATTAATAAGTAGTATGTATGTACTTCTAAATTTAAAAAATTATATTTCCAGAGTAATTTTTAAATTTAACTCTATTTACTTCTCTAGGTCGAACTTCGAGTATTTGTTTTTGTTTCAAATTATATTCAAATAAAATAAATAAACAATCATTCAACAAGTTTCAAAACAAATTTTATTTTTTATAAATCTGTCATTAAAAGAGAGTAATTTATAATTACAACAAATTTAAATATTCAAGCCTTGTAAAATACAGCATATTCATTTCATCGTTAAAAGTTTAAATAATATCCATAATACGATAAATTAAATAATTAAAATTCAATTTAGAAAAATTAAATCGAAAGCAATATATATTATACTATTCAATTAATAATACATTTAACAATTAAATAAGTTAATACTTTAATAAACAAATAGTTTTTTTTATTTAATTATTTTAATACGCATTTTAATTCTCTATGTAGTAAAGATTTAATTATTCTAATTGAAAATTAGTTGTACACCTGAAATTTTTTTGACTATCTTAAAGAGGATAATTTAAAACCATATTGAAAAATGAAATTTCAATGAAGATATTTCATAAATCAAATATAAGAAGAATTTTACTACAAATATTTTTAGCAATAGGTAGGTAATAATTATTCAAATATAAATTATAGCGGCTATTCGAATTTAAAACATTGGTAAAACATAATGCTATCTTTAAACGAAATGAAACATATAATGATTATTTATTTACTCAATAAATACTAGGTTAAATTTTAATATAAAGACTTATAACGCCTAAATATCTAAAAACAGTATTATGCGTAATAACAATTAAAATCCTTACATACATTAAATATATATTTCTATTCTGCTACAACTAATATTTATAAGACAGTATTATCTAAACTAATGATGTCAATAAATGGGCGAAATGGGATTTGTGCGTGACTTTTTCATAAATAGATTTTAACATTATGTATAAAAACCCTTAATAGTAATAAATACATTTTTAAATTCACGTCGATGGTTTTCTCCCCACAAAGGAAGATTCAATCCAAAGCATTTGCTTTCTTGGCTTCACTCTCGGTTTGGCTTTTGGGGCTTCTCCGCTCTCCGCCACAAAGGTTGAAATGGCCTCGCTCACTTGCTTGATTGACTCGTGAACTTTGACATCCTTCGTCTCTGCCGTGGTGGACGTCGTGGTGGTGGTCGTGGTGAGTTTGGTCTTCTCGGCCCTTGGCGGAGGTTTGGGGAGCGGAGGGCGGGAGCGTTTGGTTGAAAGAACCTCAGCAGCGAGTCGCTCAGCTGGGGGTTTATACGCTGAAAGTCTCAAGTTCCCGGTCTCATTGGTCGCAGCGTTTAGCCGCTCTTGGGATCTCCAGCCCAGATAAGGTTTCTTTACATAGCTGCTGCTGTTGATCCCAATGGGGGTTGAAGGTGGTGAAACGCTGGATGCTGCTGAACTCAAACGACTTCCATTTAGCCTCATCGTAAATGGCATTCCGTATCTAGAAAATAAACATATTAAAATTACACTTTATTTTTTCCGGTTAGTATTTAAATAATAATGACAATTTATCTTTAAATAGCGACTGTTTTAAATTCAATGACAGTTAATTTATAATTATTTATTACATTATAGTATAATTTGCATATTTTTATATTTAACAGTTCAAAAATTTTAGTAACTTATTTATTAGTAGCTTATTTTTTAAAAAATAGTATAGATGAGGAATTACGTGAAAGATGATCTTTCAAAGGCAGAAGGACTTTGGCTGGCAGTTGAGTTTGGGCTGAGCAGCGACTCCCGGGAGGACCGCGTGCCAACTCGCCCCCTCACGAAGTGCGATCGATTCAATGAACCTGCATAATACTTCAACTTTCAAACGAAGGTCAACACTCATTTTATGATTACACTCTCCACTTACTTCTCTTTACATCTCTTCACTTTTCTTATAAAAGATGAACAAGTTATACGAACTAAACATGCCCGTAAGTGAAGCATCTTAAAAACGAAGGATGTGGATGTATGTGGAAATATTGGCACGAGCCTTGAATATAATTATGGATAAGTATTTTAAATTACCCGCATATCGCCCCGAGTTTTGCAAACTTGATAGTGACGGCGCCTTGTAAGCCGAGAGCCCCGCCCATCCTCCAGCCAAACCGCTGCCACTCCCAAATTCGCTTCTTCTTTGCAAAAGCGTCGTCCCTTCCTCTTCCTTCTTCTTCACGTCTTTGAACCACGTGGGGACGTCGAGCTTCTGGAGGGATCTTTGGATTCGAAGCTCGTGTTCTGACATTGGGCGATTCCTCAAGTTGTTCTCAACCGGCTATGAAAAAATTATACAATTAAAGTTATTATAAGAGTTATAAAAAATGTTTATAAATAATACTAAAATGTTATATAGTTAAAAATTCATAATATTTAATTTGCTTTTTATTATTTACTTTGACTATGAGTTTAGAGTTAGAAAATATGAGCTACTGGGAAATTTAGAAAATCAGTACACTTTTTAGCCAAAATATTTTTATCATCTCAGGATTTAGCAATTTGTTAATGCATTAAGTCATACAAAATAATTTACATGGTTTTAATGCATATTGTCAAAATTAAATTCCCCTGTATATTGGAATTTTTCAATAATAAAGAAAATATCTTATTTGATTGTTTTTAAATCTTAAAAAAAATTTAATTTTAATGAATTTAAAATATAGTTAAATATTATTTTAAATAGTAAAAAGTATTGGCTGAAGTTAACAAATGAGGGGGTTTATTAAAAAAAAATTCTTTACATGTTTTTCCCATTTCCCACTCATCACTTTGAAAAAAGGAAGGGAAAAAGTGTGGAGGAGGAGAAGACAAATGTGATTGAAAACATTCTAAAATAAAATTTGTGTAAACTCCCGGGTGGATAAAATCCCCGCATCTCCTCTCCCAACGACAGGATTGAATTACTAAATAAAGAACTTCACCGGCGGCGAAATGGAGGCAAGTGAGGAATTGTGTAAATGAGCCTCAACCAAAATTCCTTATCTTTTTACATCCATTTTTTCAAACAAATGGCGGGGAAAATATAGCAAACTTAAATAAACATTCCAATTTAAAATCCTATACTTTCTTTGTAATTTCACAGAGCCTACAACTTTACACATACTGAGAAGCTATCTAATAATTATGTACATTGTACTTCTAAAGCCTATATCATCCCATATGTACAATTGAAAATTATTTATCGAATTGCCAAACAAAGGGGAATCAAACATGAGAATTTATACAAGAAAAAATTAAAAAATCATGTTGTCAGGAGCAACAATGACAATTCTAATGTGTTTAAAGAAGGTTAGTTTAATTATAGTCAGATATAATTCCAATTTTCCATGAGCTGTTTATTGCTCAATAGAGATTCGGTAGTGGTATGAGTCGTATGTATAAGAGGAACATACGGATTTAATTAACCCTGAATTCCTCTTCTCAATTACACGGAATGTTATCTTGGTTTTCCTCGGCGGCGACGCCAAAATGCCCATTTTTTCCCGACTGTTTGGAATTTGAAAAGGAGAGATCTCTGATGTGTTTTGTGTATATGGGGGAGTCTGTTTAACTTTCTTAAGCAAATGAATGAACCAGACATTGCGTTAGGAAAAAAAACTCACGATGTTCGCCGAGTTTTCATCATCCAAGAGGAACTCCAGGGACTTTGCACGCTCCTCGTCCCCATCGAAATCAAGCGGCTGCGGCGGTAAAGACAATTTAAGACCGCTTGACAAATTTGTCAAACTTCGGGTTTTCGGTGAGCCGCAGGAAGTTCGGACTAAAACTTCATTCTCCAGTAATTCACGACTTGCACCTATTAAATTACAAAAATTAAAACTTAATTAACAATTAAATACAAATAATTAAATACGAATAATTTAATTATTTAATAAAGAAAATTTACTTTAATTTTAATAACTATAGAGTTCTATATGGTAATAAATATCGTAACTTATTACTGGCAACCATTGGAATACTGAACTGGGATAAAGAGATTTGACATAAACAGCTAATAAATTTCAAAAGGGAAAATGTCCTCAAGGGTCGTCGGCATTTTTTCAATTACCTTTTCAAGTCTAAATAAGGAAAAAGTGGGAGCGTTTGAAAGCTGTGTGAATTAGAAGGTCAGAATTAATTCCTTGGATCTCTTACACGATGAAAAATGTAAAACGTGTTTTATAGACTTGTGAAGCCCAATTGATGAATATGGAAGTATAAAGGAGATTTTTAACAATTTATTATAAATGATTATAATAAATAGCAGAGAACTGCATCTCTGTCCATGCCATTTTGAACTCTGACTAACTAAGGGAGAGTTTCCTCGAATTTATTTTTCTCATTTCCTCCTCAATTTATTCGCGGAGTTGAAGGGATGAGGTCATTGAAGGAATTTTCTCTTTTACCTCGTCTTGCCCGGGGGAAACCAAGTTCAAATTAACAACACTTTCTTGTATACCCAACTCCACACACACTAATCCCAAATACCAAAAAATCCATTCATTTTTCTCGAGTGAGCAAATTAAATCGAGTATTTTCTACGACATAACTCCCATATTAATCACTAATGACGACCATATTTTATTATATAATTACAATATTATGTAATTTAATTATATTAAATACCTACATTATGCAAATTAAGCATCTTAATAAGCAGTGACATAATGAACCTATTCTCTTAATGCTATTAAGTTAAATGATATTTTAGCTTTAAATTCTAATCAACCCAAGCGACGCAAATAATTTACAAATTCTCATAAACCCGCATTCTTTCAAACGAGTTCAAGTTTTAAAGGAGAAATAGACTGTGGCGAATTTATCGTTCAGAATACATACTTTATGCATTGAACAGAGCACATTTAAACATTTTAATGTTTAATATCATGTAAGTATGAGCATAACAGTTTCATGTCCTAGTCCCACCTATGCTTTTGGCTTTTACTAGATAATAGTCCAACAAGGGGAACTAGGAAATTCCTTTTTATACATGCAAGACCACATGAACCTTTTATATATAAACTTCCGAGTGTTCGCCAATAATGTTCAATGCTGAGGGTCAAATGAAGAAATGGGTCTATGTAAATATCCCTCTTGACGACTCTCATCCTCACTTGTTATAACATTAATACATTTATAACACGGGGTGTGTGGTGAGCATTGAGCACTTGCAGCCTCGTTCAAGAACACTTCCACATTTACCAACAGTTCCATTTGCCATCATCATAATAATAAATAAATAAAAGAGGAATTAAATGCTCCTCTTGGCCCATTTAACATCCCCATATTCCTTATTAGTATTTCCATTCTGATTCCACGCGTATTTTTAATTCTCTTTTCAAATTGTGTCAATTGAGTCTATTGTTAAAGACTCCAATATTGGGAAATGCTCAAGATTCTTAACTTGGTTTAAAAAGACGCGCCAAATGTGAATTTAAGGTTCTAAAAGTTCTAATGAATATTTGAGGTCTTTTGAATGTCTTCATCTTCTTCCTAGTTTTACGATTATTTATGATTGAATAACATGAATGAGAATTGAAAGTGTTGAGCAGAGTCGCATAATGTTTAACTGAGGCTTTTCACATCTTTTCAATAGTGTTATATGGGGGATTGAATAGATGAGTGGGAATGAATGAGCGTTAAAGAGAGTCGCCATATTATTTGAGAGGGACGATGAGGCCCATAAATTATCCTCATGTTGAATGAATCACTCATTGTTTTCCTTCAGCCTACGCACCTTTTTCTTTCTCAAACATGCGAAATCTCAAGGGTGATCTTTACAACATACATTTCACTTCTTATGTGCCATGAAGACGCTAGAACCTTTATATATTTGCATATAATGTAGAATTATATAAGGACAAATACAATATGTAGTATGTACATAGCTTCAGATGCATACATTTTGCTCTGCTATGTTTGTAAGTATTTTGCTATGTAAGTATGAACGAATTGATATTAAACCAAATGTGGTGTACAATACTATTTATATGTTTGCCTGATATTGCTGTTATTAAAACATTCCTAGAGCACACAGGGCATTTTACAATCCTTTTAACAGCATTCCTATACCATTACACAATGTCCTATTTTAAATTCGCTTTTTTAATGCTCAACTTCCATGCACAAGGGAGTAGTTGAGTTGTCAATGTGCATAATTAAACCACAACTTCATAACCATATTAATACTGTACGAAGCAAAAGATTATTTTCAATTGCATTTCTTATTGGAAAATTATTCAAAACTCCAAATGATCCAATTTCAACGACGTGCACAACTCAAACACTACAATGAACCTTTGACTGACACATGCAAATATTAAAAATATTAAAATGGAAGACGTTAGTGAAACAAGTGAGTTTAACCCATTTATTCCAATATGCCAGGAATGGGAGAAGTGTCTGCATTAATGAAGGGATTGAGTGTGGGCTTACAAGAGGTTTATACCATATAAGCGGAGAATAAGAACTCTTGTTTGGTTTGCCATGTGTACGTTCCTTCCAAGACTCCTCACACCCTCGGTAAGTACAAGACGTGTGTACATGTGCATTTACATGCTTCACTTCGTTTTCCTCAAAGGGATCGTGCTTTTGTGCTTACGTTTCTCCCATTGCTATTCCCCTATACATACTAGTTGTGTGTATTTATTACCGTCTTAGCAGTACTTATGTTACTATTAGATATTTGAGCTGCGCTGCACGCTGCTGGTGAGATCGAGTTTCTCCTTTACTCTGGCTATAAAGCCTATTCTAATCATCCTAATGAAATTAACGTTCTTGTCTAGCAATACGAAAACAAAAAATGTTTTGGCATTTAACTAATTACAAGTTAACAAACACGTGTCAATTTCCCTGTATCTCGAGATATGTATGGTTACGTGAGATACCTTGCTTAATAAAAGAGAAAAATTTCTTCAACGTCGTAGTCTTCCCTTGAAGAATCTTTATTAATAGTAAACACTTAAAACCATGTATTTACGGCTTCTACAAAAAGCATCAAAAACATGGCTATTAGTTTAAATGACTTTCTTGTCTATAAACTCACCATCAGCTGAATTGTAATATATACAGTTTGCTAAATAGTCGAATTATTTAAATGGAACAACTTTTCCCGCTATTTGCGGAACCTCGATAATTTTATTAAACTTATTGTCTATTAGCATTACTTCAATTCAGAATTCCAATGAATACAACATACAAAACAAAGCTTAACTGTTTAAACGGTATAGTAAGTAGTAATGTTAGGGAAATTTAAATGCTAATTAAAAAGAGAATTTAGTTATTACCTGTATCCAGATCTGTTTCCACAATGCCAGAGTGATTTGTCACTGGCGGTCTGTAGTATTTCTCCGCGGCTGTTTTGAGTAATTTATACCATTCCCGCTCTGTCTTCTCCTTCCCGACTCCTTCCTCGTTCCATCGCTTCTTCCCCTCTTCTGGGCTGATCCGCATGGTGACCGAAATGGAGTCGCGGACGCTTTCCTGGATTTTCCCCGGATTCGGGCGTGGTAAGTCAATCCGGCGCTTTTCGGCCTCTTCCTTGAACTCGCTCAATTTCACGTCCAACTCCTTGGTTTCGCCGCTCAGCTCGGACTGCGGACCCTTGAAGAAGATCTTCCTCTGAGCGAATCCTTTGCCTTTTTTCGCCTCTCGTTCGCGAATTCCCTTCAGCCCTGCAATTTCCTCCAGGATAGTGTCAAAGGCCGAGTTGTTCTTATTGCACAATTCCTCCTCGGTGTCAAACTCCCTGGAGTTGAAGCTCACGTTGGTCAAAACAACGTTTTTCTTTGCTTCTTCCTCTTCGATCAATTCCTTGGTTTCTTTGTTAACCCCGTCTTTGGTTTTGACCTTTTTCTTGTTCCCACTTAATCGGATTTTACTCAATCTTTCAAAAAACCCGGGTTTGGCGCGCTTTTCCTCTTTTAATTTTTGATTCTTCATCTCTTGCTCACTCTTTTTCTCCCCTTCAGTCCCTTTTTCCTTTTCTTCTTTCAATTTCCCAGACTTTTCCTGTTGGACTATTTTCACGGTTTTCTCCTCCTTTCGCTGCTCCTTCTTCTTCTCTTCTTTTTTCATCTCTGGTTTTTTCTCTTCTTTCCCCTTCTTCTTCCCTTTGTCCACGAAGATCGTCGGGAGGATTTGCTTCGGACACGGGGAAACTTCAATAGTGGGCGTTTCAATGATTTTCACGTCAATCACCGTTTCGCTGCTCGTACACTGGGACAACAAGTCTGGGACATTTCCATTCAAATTGCTCCGCCCTGGGGAAGCTCTCGAATTCGAATTCATTTCCAATTTCTCCGCCGTTCCCGTCTCTCGTTCCTGATTAAATGATTTATTTGAAACTAAGACCGGGATCTCCTCGTCTTCGCTTTCATTCCGGACCATTTCGTCCTCTACGGACACTTCCAACTTCACAGGTTCTCCGTCAACTTCATGGGGCTCATCGGAGGAAAAATCCGAGGAATTCCCATCCGTATAACTCTCCCGCCATGAAATCTCCGACACGACCGGCGAGAACGTCACGCGTGGTTTGTTCAAATTCCCCAAATCCTCCTCACCCTTTGATTGCGTCTCAGTCGGGCTCTTCGCAAAAGATTTGCTAAGTGAACTCGGAGACCCGAGGGATGAGTGTAGAGAAGTGGATATTGTCAAGGGCGAGGTCGGGGAGGTCGGGGCGGGGGAGCTCGGCTTGAGGATTGGACTCGGCGTTCGCGAGGACAAAAGGGCGGATTCCCTCGCGGGGTAACTCACCGTTTTGATCTTCTTCTGTGGTGAGTCCATGAGGAGATCGGGAGGAGAAGTGCGAGGTTCCCCGTGGTGCTCCACCAACCTCCCTTTGCCTTCACCTCCTTCAAAAATAACTCGGGGGACGGCTGGAACTCCGCTTACTTCATCAGCCCTTTTTTCAATAAGATTCTCTCCGTCCAAAATCCTGGGATGATGAACGAGGGAGGAAACGTCAGTGTCTGGGATGTCTGGCTGGTTCTCTCTGATGCTTCCTAAGTCTTCATGACTCCTCGTGTCATTCACAAATCCTCCTTCTTCATTCACTAGTGAAGTCACCGAATTCTCTACTGAAGTCTCCTGGTGCACTGGAGAAGATGTGGAATTTTCAAAAGATGCTGAATTTTGAGAAAACGCGAGAATTCCAAAAGACGCTGAAATTTGATTAGACGCGGGGTTTTCAAAAGACGCTGGATTTTGAAAAAACGCGGAGTTTTCAAAAGACGCTTGGATTTGTGAAGTGGGGATTTGAGAAGAGGTGGGGTATTCAAAAGAGCTTGTTTGGTCTTCTGGATAAATTGGATAAACTGGCGAGGGCGACGAGCGAGTTGACGAGGATGGAGAAGTGTGTTGTTGATGCTGCGGAGGTTCGGAAAAGACTGTTGGCAGGGCTGTGTTGTGAGTTGTTGGTGAAGCCCTTGGCCCACTTTCACTTTTAATGGGTGCGGGATCTTCCTCTTCAATTTCCTCTTGGACGTCCTCGAGGCTCCGCTCCCCTCCCAACCCCAAGCTCATTTCGGGCGAGGAATACACAAAAGGGTTAAGGGCAAACTCGGACTTGACCACATAGGGTTGTCCATCCGATCCGATGCCCGAATCCTCGCTCAAGTTCTCACTAGACTGGATGTTCCTCACTTCCTCTTCCTCTGTAGACGGCGATGAAGCAGCAGAGTCTTCCTTCCTTGCCTCTCCAATGTAGTGGAACGACGGGAAGGAGTCGGGTTTGGAAAACAAAAGCTCCGACCCGGCCAAGGAGTTTAAAGAGTCAAAGGAGCGGAAAGAGCGCAGTTTGCTTGAGAGTAAACTCGTAGTTGGCGGGTCAAAAGACCGACGGTTGCCAGGACGACCGAAGGAGTTTGACGAGGGGTTTAGAGAGAATTCTGCAAGGAGAACTGTTTTTTCTTCGTCAGAAGATGCCCCGGAGGATTCTTCTGAGGTGGAGTAAAAGAAGTCTTCTTCGGAGACCTCGTTGGGTTGGTCGGGGGAGGAATGAGGGGGTTTAGAGGGTGGTTGTTGGAGGGCGGCAAAGCCGGAGCGTTTCCGGGGCTCCATGAGGGTTTCCTCGAAGGCAATGTCGAGCTGGTCGAGGAGCCGAAGATCCTCCATTTCAAAGGGGACGGAGGAGGCCGAGAGGGAAAAGGGCTGAGGGGCAGAAGGCGGATCAAGTCTGATGACGGATTCCGTGTCAGTGTCGCTATCGGCTGTCCACCAATGACGACCTGAGCATCCTTCCTCGTCTTCTTCGAATTCTTCGTCCGTCTCTTCGAGTATCGTTTCCAGGTAGCCTACACAGTTACCTGGGAAGAACTGAGAGCCGTCGGACCCATAGTCAAAACCCGAGTCTGGAAAGACGAAAGCTCCTCTCTGGAAATAAAAAAAACGTCAAAAATTTAAAAAAAATTGTAATTTATAGAATTATATAGTAACTAGAAATAATCACTTAATCAGTACCAATCAACATCATCCATAACATCATTATTTTTAGTACACAAGTAATTATCTTAATTAATCTAAATTATCTTCAACGTTTATTTACATTTGACAGTGTACACATGCATTTGCAATTGTAATTGCAATTGGCAGTGTATATAGGGAAATCAAAATACATTATCTACACATGAAAGGTTAGGTTTTAGGAAAATTACATGTAAATTTTAATGAGCGACTTTCTTTGAAATAATTTTTAATTCAATGACTTTCTATTCAAATTCTAGGTCAATTCAAATTAATAAGATGAATAAAATTCAAAAACCCCGGTTAATTATGAGTAATTTAATCTATCTTGTCAACACTTTCCGCCTTCGTATAGGAAGAAGAGCAAAGAATAAAAAATAAAGATTCTTTTATTTTTTACCTCAGTTTGGAAGGAGTGGAGGAGCAACGTTGTAAATTGCGGGATAATTGGGAGGTTGGAGGATGTTTGAAAATAATGAGAGTCAATGAGGTTCAATCAATTCTCATTTAAATCCTAACATTTCACATCTTCATTTGACGAATGAAGGGTTTTGGATCTTTTGAAGCTGGAATGAGACCTACACATAATGTGCATGTCTGTGTCTATGGCTCATCATAATTTGATAATTATCTATGTTCCTCTATGCTTTAGTTGGGGAAATGGGACATTCATAAAGGGCGCCCTTGTACTTGTAAATTTTCACTGATCCTCTTCCACTGAATTTATTTGTTCAATGAGCAAATGATGGGTTTAATTCTTTCATATCTGCCGACTGGGAGAATCACACGATTCGCATCCAGACGCTCTCAATACCTACATTCAAATTCTATCACTTCATTCTGTTTCTAATCGTCCAACGGCCTAATTCTAATGTTCTAAAATAGTTTAAACCTTAGCGCCTCTCAATTTCCTCAATATAAAACTCTCTATTTTATTTTTGTATTTTTATAAAGTAATTTTTAACACTGTACAATAAAATTCCTCACAATTAAAAATAAAGTAGCTCGTCAAAATTAAACCTAAAACCGTGACTTTCATTTTCTATTTCATTGCACTTTAAATTAGAAACCTTCAAAATGTGATTACCTAATGTAAAGCTTGTATGACATTCTAAAAACCTTATTAAATATTGAGATAACTCGACTAGGAATTGAACATTGTTTAGAGTTTAAACAGCTCGTATATTTTGTGTATACTCTCATTATTTGTTCAGATAAGATAAGAAATATTATCTATCTAGGTATGAGTGAGAATAACGTCTATATGAACACGAATGATTTACAAGATAAAAAAAGCTATAACAAAACCTCTCATATACACAACATCAATTCCAATTTAGAAATGATCGCCCTAAGAGATTCAATCAAAAGATTTATCTTTTATTAAAAAAATTCTTTATGTACCTATCATAATCATAAGTAAATATTCATATTACTCTACATATTACAAATGCTAACTAAGGAAAGTTTAAAGTATGTAAATAGGTAAAGGTAAGTAATCGCTCATATAAAATATAAATGATCTCAATCATGAATTTCACGAATTTATTCCAGGTGTTGTTCAAAGTGTCTGTTTGAGTGTAAATTCTCAATCAGTTAAACCTTATCATCAACTTTTGAACACTAATATTTACATTCCCTCCAAAGAATTCCATATTTGAAACTATTTGAAAGATAAAAAATATTCTTTAATCTCTCCACCCCAAAAAATTTGAACTCATATCAAATCTCTCCAAATTATGTTGATTACATTTTAAAAAATCATCAATTATTCAGAATTTTTCTCGTACACGCTCCTATAATTTGCAATTTATAGATTCTCTCATATGCTCTCCCATGACTTAATTTTGCTCATCTTTTGTATATTGGAAACGGGAAAGGCTGACACGTTCAATTATCCTTGTGATAGCCCAATTTGAGTTCTTTGGTCGACTATTTGGGAAATGATATTTATTAGCCCGAGAGAGTTGAATTGAGGTTATAAATGCGGAGCCTCCCATTTAAACTTTATCAAAAGAGAGAGAAATAAAAACGTGGAGGGATTTGAGGTCATCTAATAATGTTCAACTTTTGAACTGACTTGAACTCATTTTTAATATTAACCCCATCCTTTTTCATATTTCCCCTTCCATGTTGACAAGACTTTAGCAAAGGAATCTCCACGGTTCAACGTGAAATTGGGGCTATGGAAGAAAGCGACAACTTTGGCATTTGACCCATCAATCATCCCTGTGCGGTTAAATGATCTTTTTTCTTATGAATCTCCCTCTAAATCTCCCTATGTAATCTTCCGCGAACGTGGAGAAGGAAGTGGAGGAGAAGAAGATGAAATGCTTCCTCGGGGTATCTCTTGACGCGTTTCTGATATTTATCTTGGGAATGAGGAAAAAAGTGTCTTCCAAGTGATGGGGGAGATTGAGGTTGAGTGGAACTTACAGCCGCAGCGACAGAGTCGAATTCTTCGGCTCCGCCGTTGCTCCCGTGGCCCCCGTTGAAGAACTGGATGTCTGGGAAATTGTCTTTCCCGTCTTCATACCGCCCTTTGTCCTCGTCGAGCATCCCAAATTCAAAATCGCTCAATTCTACCGCCATCTGAAAATAAGATTTAAATTAGTAATTTTATAAATCTAATCGTTCTTTCATAAATACCTAATCATAATTTCAGAATCGCTAGCATTAAGCTGTAGATAATCATTTAAAAACAATTAAACTTGATAAAAAGTAAATTAAAAATGTGAATTTAATCTATGATATTATTGTAGAAACCTATTTCTTAACTATTATTTAATAATTTAATTAATATATATGTACTAAAATTGTCAATTTTAGTGTAATTAATTAGAAAATGATCGATGAGACTAATGATGACATAATTAAATTTAAATTGATTGATGGATTTGGCAATTAAATTGAAATTGATGATTAATTGAGATTTTATAGAAAATAAGACGCTTTTATGCCGTAATTGCGTTGCTAGGAGCAACACAATTTGAAATGACACACGAAATAAATTAGCTCGAACGTGATCTCTATTGGCTTTTGTATCTCATCAATAAGATTCTTCTGCGTTACGTGAACGGATAAAAGAAGCAGGATCGAGGGATTCAATTCCTACCGGTTCTTTCCTTTGTCGCTCCAACGGGTTCATTTTCAAAGACAGTTTTTGTCAAAATCAATAATGGAATAAAGAAGATCCTCTTTGATTCCAAACTAATTCTATCATATGCTTTTATAGAAAGAGATATAAGTAGGAATATAGGTATTACAGCTAACGACAAGTAAGAAGTAAGTACAAGAAGTAAGAAATTGAAAAGGGTGCAATAGTTTGTAAATAATGTCGCGTTGTGAAGAAGTCGAAAAAGCCTCATAAGTTGTCCTCATTCGATCAAGTGCAAAGGAGAAGAAGAAGTGCAAATAAACGTGGGCGGATTTCTGAAAGAAAGCGGAAACTTATGATGAACTATATATCGCTATTTTTGAGACACTCAAAAACTCTGCTCTCTTTCTTGACATACAAGGTTGACTAAGAAATAAGAAGGCTAAAATAATATGATGCACTTTACAAGCTTTCTCAAAAATACATCCTTTTAACTCTTGACTGTATGAGAACATGCAAAAGCAAAATGCATTGATTTATGGGAGAATACCCAACATAAGCATATGCAAGTATATGCATAAGTTTGCATTTAAACACTAAATATATATTTATTGGTAATTGATATGGTTAATGTGTTGATTTTAGTTTAGAAGAGCTTATATTGAAGTGTTGCAGTGTAGTAAAAACAAAATTTGTGATACTAATTCAAGTGTTTATTGTTTTTATGTGAAAAATTGTGATAATTCATTATTGCAATTATCATCTATTTAGTGATGTGGTGAATTGTGTAAATATTTAAAAACATGACAATTTATGAAATAGATAACATACATTTCAGAAAATTGATGCCGTGTTATTGAAATTTAATATACTACGACTACGATAAAACAAGCCATGTTTATAATATTTATGAAATTTATGATATGAACGAAAACGTTAAAAGCGCGAAGGTTGAATATTTTTCTTTAAACAGTACTAAATATCCATGTACATTTACTTAACCACTTTTAGTTATTCGAGTATGAATATTAAAGGGAGAATGTATGGGAAATGGAAGTCCTAATGCGACGATGATGCGACGTTTAATTAATGTTCGACATGTCATTGAGGAACGTCGCGTGAAGAACAATTTAATGATCATATTCTCTCCAACATCTTTTCCCATTTATTATCATTTCATCTTCTCCTTCCTCCCTTGACATTTCTCAAACTTGTACATTATCATTAAGCATACAAGTTTGAACGTTAGAGTCTCGAGAGTGACTATAAACGACCTATATGAGTTAAATTACAAGTTCATCAACGCTTCTCATGTCAATGAAATTATGAAGTTTAGTTATTTTCTTATAATTAAAAGGAAACTTTCGAGGTTAATGTTTCATCACCACGAATCCTTTAATGAAAAAATTGCAAATTTTTATGACACTCGTCGTCATTTACTTTGCCCTTTAAACCATCATGGTTTATTAAAAAGGGCGGATCAATATAAATCCTATTTAATACAGTTATAATAATTAATGAGTTTTTGTAGCAGGGTTTAGTGAGACATTGTTTGTTATTTGGTAATAAAATATCCTTCAGTCAATTTTTGTATACAATTGCCTTTGACATGCCTTACAATGATTTTAATTAATAAGTGTGTGAATTTGTCCCAATGAGGCGAAATAACAATTGGAATTTAGTAATAAAACATTATATTGTCATAATGTATTTTATAAAGGTCTGTGATATTTTAGAGCAGCTTGAAGGTTAGATCTGTTAATAAATTTCTCGTTTTGGATAAGATAAGAATAAACTTGCGAACATTTTTATTAGTTACATTTTTCAGGGAAAAGTTCATTAATGTTGTGTAAGAATATCCGCACTGTGTCATGTCGTGAATAATAAATATGTAAAAAGGGTGTGGTGTATCATTACACTTCATTTTCATCCCTTGTCATTAAATGAGTCAGCTTTAGTTGGAAAATTACATTATTGTGTTTAACATGAGGCAATTCACATCCTGTTCAATTACTTCTCTCACATTACCTTAGGAGTAATGGACATGGAAAAGTGTAAACATCGTTGTTTATTTTCTACTAATTACAATTACTTATCTCTACATTCTCCCATTTACATTATTATTACAAAATTCAGAACCCCATTTATTATCTCCTAATATATACTCATATAGGTATAACTATTCAAAAAAGATTAAAAGTAGATAATTTATAGACATTTTTTGTGACAGACTATTAATTGATTCATTGAGCTTTAAGTTAAACTCAATTATTAATAAATGCAAACATTTTAAATACTGCGCTCATTTTCTATTAAAAAAAATTATAAATGGGAAACGTCGATGATAACAATGGAAATTACTGTTTATAAAAACTGGAACTTAACCTTAGTTTCTTGAATCTTTAGTTTATTAGTTTCTCTTATAGCTAGTCACGTTTGAACTTTCTTTGACTTTTGCACCACCTGGGATTTTTAAGCGTAGTGATTAGCAAATGTGAAATCAAGAGATGAACACGGAACGGGAAATGATTTAACTTTTTTAGCTTTGTATAATAAATATAATAGCCAAGTATTTATACTCAACGTGAACGTGTGTGTAAACGGTGGTTGAACATCTCATGTGTGTGTTAAATTTGAATTATTCCTCTGGGTGTTCCGCATTTGAATCGCTGGTTGTGACTCCTTAAAGGAATTTCATAGGGAAATCTGTTCATCTCTCCAATTTCTCCTTTTCCTAATCCCGAATTTATTACATGTGAATAAATGCCCCACCGCAGTCTTGTCCAATTACTTGACCAATTACTCTCAAAATTACAACTTCCCTTACTATAATATAATCCACCCTATAAACTTTAACAGCATCATCATCAGCCAGATTCTCAAAATCCAAGTAGTTTGAATGGAAAGTTTTAACTGCAAGGAAACTTGTAATCTCAACCTCCACCTTTAAATCACTCAATAAAAAGCCGAATTATACACTTTTTTCAAATAATTGCCCGCGGAATTTGAACCAATTTCGAAGCGACAACAACTCCTTGGATTCTTCAGTTCGTCACAGCCATAATTACATTTTATTACATACATAGGAAATCAACGCTACGGAACTTGCATCGTGTATGATGGGTAAATAGACGGACTGAAAGTTGATTAAACCGGATGAAAGAGACGAATTAATGACCCCATTTCCCTCATTTAATGAACATCAATAAAGGGGGAGCTGACATTGAGCATGGCGGGGAAATTTGAACTTGAATGCCACGAGCGTGATTTAGAGTTCATTTGGAGTATATGAAATCTAATAGTATATGTGTCAGAGAGGGGATTTGTGTTTTCGAAGATCTGGGGATTGAGTTGGCCCAATTGAGGTGTGTTGTTGTGTAGCGGAGTTTTGAAGGGAACAAATGAGAAATCTTGTCACTTCACTTTGCCCATTGTGACTCTCCATCAGTCTGGAGTGAATTACCTCTACGGATCACTCATGTGTACATGTCGCTGAACAATGGGAACTTCTTATTCTCGACACACGTACTTGTGAGCTATAGGGACTTTTGCGTTTCCCTGACTCATTCCTCTTTAGCAAATAAACGACTAAATAAAAGAACTTTGGCAGTGAACAATCACCCTACTTAAAATCTCCACATTGTCTCTTTCATAGGGAAAATATAAACTGTTTTATAACGAGATAATGCAAAATGCATACATATACATGGAGTTTAGATATAATAAATACACATGAAAGTATCTATTTTATCTATATAATCAGGTATAAATATAAAAGACAGCCTTTACTTTAGTTAGCATTACCATACCATGTTACATTTCTTTAAACTTAGAAATGCACTATAATGACTTGAATAATGGGCACTTTTTTAAAAAATTTTTTCTCCTTGTTTGATTCTTTATTCTATAGATGGAATTGGAATTGAATATGCACAAGATTTACAGTGCAAATTATAGGATCTTGTAGCCTTGCAACTTACAACGCATATAATAGACATATGTATTTTATATTTCTAGTGGGGCTCAAAAGATAATCTTAACAATGTTTTTATGTGTAATTTGAGTCATACAAACAAGAAATCCCCCCTTGAGATCAAAGAACTCTCACAAATTTCAACAATGGTTTAATTACTTACGCGTTTGTAATTCCAAAGGATCAACTCAGAGATCTCAAGACTTTTCTCTTCCCGTTGAGTTGAGTTTATTATTATGAGTTTGATTTTCCGATCAGCTTTCAGCTAGCTAGTTAAGGGATTTGTTATTTATCAACTTTGTATAGCCAGGAGGCCATTAAGCCCTTATACATTTTAGACATTTCTTTACGAGTTACAATATCTTTTAAAGCATTGTTGAATTGCTCTGCAATGAAAACGCCAATTCGATTCATTTTCACAACGTTGGCATAACAGCAAAAATGAATTTAAAAACTGCTCAATAAATAAACAGGTACTTTTGCTTTATGGCAAAGTAGGCACTTAACTTGTTAAACTATGAATTTAATACCTGTAGGGCTGTTTATATAAATTCCTTTAACTAGTAATGTATATGTAGCTTTACTATTTGAATTACCTCTAGGTATTCAAGTAGACGGATTGTGGGAATCTCTCAAGCGGCTCTTGTTGTTCAAAGAGGATTTAAATGTTTAAAAGTCCGCGCGGATGAGGGTGAATGCATGGGAACGAATGGCTAATAATGGTCAATTTCCCTATTAAAAGAAGAGGAAACGGAAGTGAAGGAGATTTTTGGAAATTGAGCGGAAAGATGTTGACGGTCCTCTGCGGGGAGCCTTCGCTTCACCCTATTTTCCCACTAAATTCAAACCGGTGAAAAGCAATCAAATCACTATCTCTAGCTAAATCATATATCTAATATACCCTATACATACTACCTATGTTACATGTTCTATGTTTTTATTTTTTCTATGCGTTGTGGACAAGTCAAACAATTTCCTATAGATTGAACACTTTTCTTTCATTCTGTAACAGAATTTCTGTTCCAGCTTTGCTTCCAGCTTGAGGCAACAATTGTAAACAATTGGATTCTGTCTCAAAATGCCTTAAATTAATTCCGCATCGCTCGGTTTTGCTAAAGGCAACACCCCCTATTATAAATAATTTTCTAACAATTCATTTTCCTTTAATTCACCATCTCATACATCTCTTAGAAATGAATCATTGCTGCTAATGTAATTAACCCAAGAGGATCGTGGTGATTTATGAGTTTCAAATAGTTCAAATTTTACCTTATTGTAGAAAGGTTGGGTTAAGAAGAAGATCCCATGAGAAACTGAAATATGGGATATTGGAGTCATTAAACTGGGGAGCATGGCCAATAATTATTCTCCAATGACAGATGTGTGATTTAAGACTATAATTTAAGATACGTCGTTAAAAGTTTAACAGAGTTTATGGGAGTCGTGAGGGAGTTGAGCTAAAGGCGGCTATTATTACCAAACACTTAAATTCATCCCTATTTAATGATGAGGATTGAGCGAGTGAAGTTCCGGGAATTAAAAGAACTAGGCGTGATTGAATCAAATTCCTAAGGAGAGAAATCATGGATTTGTGCACGCGCAATTCAAACCCCTTTAATAATATTCTTTCAACTTTTAACTATTATATTATCCTCCGTATATTCCAATATAATATTCCAATATGTCATATTATTTCAATATATATTAATATTTTAATATTGGTAGGTATATAATCTCGTAAATGCTTCCAAAGCTTTTCGTAATACATGTAGAATATTCATGTTAGTACATAATAGAGATAGAGAATACAGACATGACAATCATGTTGGTAAATTCGCAAGAGAATGAAGATAGAGAGAGGATTTATAAAATAGAAGGCGGTTTTGAGAGATGAGAGATATTGTGAAGTGAACGGTGGTTGAAAAAAAGCATAATGTAATCGAGTGGATCTCGCTGTTCAAAACTCGCTATCTGATATGGGAGTTTATTATTAAGATCAACCAGCAACTTGAGAAAACTCATTCAAGGTTAATCGGCCGTTCACTAGAGACAAATAATATCCCGCACAATCAACAACTCCCTTATGGTCCAACTCGCACCCATTCTCAAACACGCTTCAACGACCAATTCAAAACGCATTTGTCTTGATTCAAAAATGAAATTTAGCACTTTTTTTTAGTAGTTTACTTACTTATTGGCATTAGCGTTAACATTATAATTACATGGATGGTATTGAAGTTTTACAAATTATCGTTATATTAATATTTCCGATAAACAAAAGTAGATATAAGCAACTATAATCTATAATGTAAGTGTTTTAATTCTTCTAATCAAATTGAGATTTACTTTAATGGCTATTGAGTCTGGTCAGGGAATTTTAAAATTTTCTAGCTAAAGGATTTTGTGATTTTTGTGGGTTTACTTTTGGTTGGTTTACTTGGTGTGCTTTAGGATTCAAGATATTAAGGATTTTTGTGTAAAATCAAGTTAATTGAGTTGATTTCCTGTTTTATTAGTTTAAAGTTCGAGAAGAATGTAGATTTGGTTGTGAGTAAATAATAAATGAAGAATTTATTTTAGTGTGGTTGCGGGATCGTTGAACTTCCCTGGAACATCCCTTTACGTAATCATCATTTTTATAATAAAGAGACCGTGTGTGTGTGAAGTGGGGATATAGGAGGACATATAATATTCATTTCACGGCACGCCAGGCTGTCTAGGGAAATTTCTTTCCAAATGCACAATGTATGTTGTGTAGAAAGAATAAGTGACCAATACCGGTTCTGTCCCTCTTCAATAAGCTCAAAATCCTCTCAACTTCTGTACAAGTTCATTCGCTCATTTATGTCTTGAGAGACTCCCGCTTTACTCAAATACTCTCAATTGTTATTTCATTCCCTTTTAAGGCTTATAATGATTTCATCTAAAAATGTACATGTACTCTCAAATTTCGCATTTTTGCACTCATGATGGCATTATGGCACTATGGTATTATGGCATACATTTTTGCTTATACCAATTTACCATCCTAAGAACCACAAGAAATATATTGGGATAAGTAAAGTTAAGATTTCTATGTAAAATAATAAGAATTATTTTAGACTTTTTAATATTTCCTTCACGAATCTGAATGAGCAGAAATCTTGTGTGTGCATAACTGAATTAAGCGATTACGTAAGGTTTCATGGGATTCATACGTTGATTTACAACGACAGCGAATTAAATTCACGAATTCCACTTTACAAACAATGAATAATATGATATGCTCATGAAACCCGCACACACAAACGGCCCAAAAGAATTCCCGTCTCCTTCTAAACAATAAAGATGCATAAATCATAGCATGTTCTTACAAACTCCCTCATTATCCTAGACCTAAGCTTTTTCACAATAATTATTTTAAATTTGGCGCATTTATTTTTTTAGCATTTTTTGCGTATCAAATATGCAAAATGTAATAAGTGTAACAGGAAATGATGAAAGAGTCGTGAGGACACTTTTTCCTTTTTATATTAAACGCAAGGTTTAAAACGTCTAACCTTTTAAAGAACAAATGTGTTTGGGTACATGAAGATCTTTTTAAGGCAACACCACGGCATAAAATAATATCTCTTTGATAAATGAGGGAAGTCGGCGGAATAATCTCAAAGGTTGCAGTAGGGAGATGCAAGAGGCTTTTTGTTCCTTCCTTGAGGGAAGAAGAAGAAGGAGAGTTCGTTAAACTCGGAAAGTTTTTAATGTGTTCGTGCGGGGAATTAAGCCCTTTTCATCCACAACCGAACAGAGGATGACAAAACAACAATTCTGAAGACAGAGAAATAGAGATAGAAAAGTAACATATTATATTCGGAATATTCCTGAGATTTTGTCATATGAAAGAGTATGAAATCTTAACGTCGTTCTCATCGTCTTAGGAACCCACCGCAGGATTCCGTTCAGTCCAAACATTCCTTTTATTATTGTTATTGTTATTAGTAGCAGTATTCTCATAAAAATCAAAACGATTTTTTATCCATCCGGGGCTAAATCGACAAAAATACAGAAAAAAATATTCTTAATAATTTTTCAACTATTAATTGATTTTAGATTAATGAATTTGACTTGTGATTTATTCTTTTGATTTTATTCTTGAATTTGATTTTTTGCACTAGATTTTTTGCCTATTTTACCTACTTTTATTTCATCTACTTATGTATGTACGTAGTGTGTAGTATGCATTACTAGGTGTGTATGAAGACAATGATGGATGAATACTGAGGAAAAGTTTGGAATTAGCCATGGAAAATGTGCAATTAAGTGCAGTAAACAAATAAAGATTTTAAATGGGATGCGACAGTAGCCTAGATATAAGATAAATGAGGTTGAGTCACACAATTAGCAAAGGCGTGGAATTGAACTTATTTTGAAGAAAAGAACCGAGAGAACAAAGACTTTTCTCAACATTGTTTTTCCCATTGAGCTGTCGAGGTTGATGGTCGAGAAATGTGTGTTTTTACACCCCTTTAAGACTCACTCGATGAGATTTGACAAATGAGATTTTAAAGTCCAAATGGCCCATTTGCTACTTTGCTTTTACTCTTGTCATTCACAAATCTCCCATTGTCTCTTTACTCTAGAAGGAAAAAAGGAAAATGAAAATTTGATTTATTGCACTTCAATATAAATAAATATCACTTTTAATTAGTTGTTTCAATTAATTCAATATTAGCTAATCTAGATTATTTTCCAAAGCAGTCTGCTTTTAACAGCGTTTACTCACATTTTAGCAACTATCTAAAATAGTTTCTATTTGCTGAATTTTTTTTGACATTTTATGGATATTTTTTTTAAATCCTCGTTCTCTAAAATGTTGCCGTTAATAATAAAATTTTTGTCCAATTTATGGCAATTTTTTATACGTTATTTATTTTAAAATTGCAGGAAATTACCCATAATATAATGTAATTAATGAAATATTAGTACTTATCAATAAAATAATTTAATTTTGTAAACCAAATAGTCAAAATTGAACAACGTTTAAAGTTTGACGAACTTTCCTTTCCATTCCCTAAACTCCATTGTTTATATTTATGTTTGTGTTTGTGTGCATAAATCATCATATTGATAAAAAATATAATATTTATTTAAGGTAATATATATTTGATTAAAGAAGTATCTCGGTCTCTTTTGTCGTTGAAGAGGAAGGAAAAGAAAGGTTTTTTTTAATGAAGTCTGGATTTGAGGGTAGACGGTCGGTGGTGGTGAGATTTTTGAGGACATCAAACGACACCGTGTGACGTCTCCATTCAAACCCCCCATTTATCTACTTATTTATTTACATTTTCCCACACACACCGTCTCAATTAACTTCACAGCTCCCATAAACTCTCATTAGACAAACAATGACATCAAACTCCCCCTATTCCTAACTGTTCATCCAAATGTATAATTTCCGTATACTTTTATACTTTAATACTTTCCAATAAATAATGCATTCTAATCCCTCATACTCGTTTCACCGGGCGACTTCTTTAACTCGCTTAAAAACCAAGTTGGGCATTTACAATTAGGAATTATCTATATAGAATTATAGAACTGAGTCAACGCGTTGGAGAAAAGAAATGTACAGGCCATTCAGGTTATATAGGAGACCCATGCCCAAGTCTAGACAAAAACGTGTCTGTCACAAATTGATTCTTTTTATTTCCTTCTCTAATGGCCAAGTCGTAAAGATTAGCTTAACGGAAAAATCACAATTGCCAATTTATTACTTATATTCAAGAGATGGGAATTAAATTAATTGAATTTCCCAATGCCAATCACTCCCTAAATTTCTCTTAATTCACGACTATGATCATTACTATCGTAGCCGTGACAGCGACAACATGAAAGTCCTCAGCCAATCTGCTAAGATCTAATTAATTGCAAATAAAACTTTATATTTTTTTATCATTAAACGAAGATTAATGTTTTTGACTAATTTACTGCTTGTTTAAAAAGTTGCGCCAAATTGAGTGAAATATAAACAAAAGGAATGGAAATAGAACGTGGAGAAATCTCTGTTTGGATTTAATTAACTCGGATGTATGCAGAGATGAGAACTTTTTCCTTCAAAGAAAAAACACGGATGAATTTCCCCAGGAAACTCTCCACACTCTCCATATGAATACATACGGCCACGCCATATGAATACATGCATGTATCAATAAGGGTATATTTATGTCGCTATTCATTCAACCCCAGCATCCTTTTACCATTTAGGATTTTTATATTGTACATCATATATCATAGATCCCATATCTCTCCTTCTGTACACAATATTATAAAATGTCTACAAGCTCATAAATGTTCAATTGCACATTTATATTCATAAGAAAAGCTATATATGCAGCTCTTCGATATACTGGATATTTCCTATATACCTAATGTAGTATAGATAATGTAAAAATGCATTAGGTCAGGTTAGGTCATTATAAGCCAGTGTTTCTTATATTCTTTCATTCTTGCACTTAAAGCATATATTGAATATATAAAAGGCAAAAAGTTCATTTTAACTAAAGTGAAAACTGATGAGTGTATAGCTGAATTGAGAGCTAAAACATTTTTTCCATATGGATTTATGCGAAGGGACGTGGAAACCGGAGCGGAGGTTTCCATATGTATGAGGGTGGGCATTGAGTTGGAAATCCTGTGGGATCTCTCAGAACACACCAGTGAATATCCACAAACTCCCATTGCACCTTCAACCCGCTCAACAACGCTTCTTCTCCGATACACTTCTCAATAGCATGGGAACGTGGTCGTGATATCTGATACATTAGGCTCAACAGGGAGTATGTACATTATCCTCAAATGTCTCTCATACCCATACCTAATACTATACATATATGTCCACATTATCATCAGTATTCAGTAATATGCATAAGAAGGGTGAGGATGTGAACTTGGTGGTGGAGAGTGTGGAAGTGAGGAACTTCCTCCGGAACGACCAAAAGCCCCTGCTATTCAAGACATGAATCCGCCATGGGAACCAATGGACTCAAAACACAATTTTAAATAAACATTCATTTAAACCTCTCAAACTCTCGTCTTGAGCTTGAGCTTCGTCTTAACCCACTCAGCATTCCATTCGTAGCGAGATCTCCCAACCCGCATGAAATTCTGAATTCCATATATATGAAAATTGTTAGCAATTTGAGGAAAAGTTCGCTGGAACTCGCAATTACTTCTCAAGTTCTTCCCGCATGTTTAAACTCTCATATAACTCTTGCTATTCGAGCTGATTCCAGCAGATCTATGTATATGATCATCCATTCATGTGATGAGGCCTGAAAAGGAATTTATGACGCGAAATTTTAGTTTACATATACGAGAGGATGTAAAACAAACATGAGGTTTTGAGCCATAAAATGTTTCTCCTCCTTTAGGCCTCTTTGAACTAAAAGCTTTCGCATTTGAGCACTCAAACATTAATTGGACTTTCTCGACTTTTTCAATTTACTTTAATACAAATTCCCACAGGGGAAGACTTAAATTTAAATATAAATGCTAAGTATAAATGTAAATCCAAGTAAGAGCTTCATTTTAATAATTAATTGTATAACTCGCTCTTTTAGATAATGCAAATTGTAATGTATAACGAATAAAGAACATGATAATGATAATATATGCAGATGATAATAAACGTACTTGGAAGTGTGACGGTGGAGTGTGACATTCTCAATAACACAATATGTAATGTGAGAATACTTGGTATTCTTAGTGTGTGTGTTTGTGGTTTTGGGGATCTTTTGAAGAAATTCTCATAAATTCATTATATTCCTTATATTGAACTTTCCTTTCAACTCTGCTAGCTTTGGAGTGTTCGAGGACTTGATGTGGTAAAAGGAGACTTGGAACATAATGAAGATGAATAGGAATTCTCCATAGTCTTATTTTACTCAAATGGAAGGAAAATGCCCTTTTCCTCCTCTTATCGTTTCTTTTATTCAGTCATAAATAGTATTACAAGTTCTCTTTGAACGTGTTTTAGATCCTCGTTTTCACAATGTACATAAATGTTCTTTATGCAGCTCATAATGCATAATAATTCCCTTCACTGCAGTATTTTCAATTTAACTCCTACATTTATCATTGGAGGCATTTGTGAACTCCAAGAGCCACACACTTGGAAAGGGAATACGGTAAAATCAACACACATTTATCTAGGAATAAATGGAACAAACGATAATTTATTATTTAAAAGAATTCTCCATTTATATCTCTTGATAATAAATTTAAATCCTTATTTAGTCATTCACCTAGTCATTATACCATACATATTATCTAAATAGCTTTTCAAAATACAAATTAATGCATTGTAATAAAATAGCCATAACTATATAAACTCAGCTATAAAGTAGATATAAAAATTACATAAATGTCCCATTGTAGTCGTAATAAGGAAACGTTATAATGTCGAGTTAAATAAAAATCCAGCTAAAAAATTACAAAAGAATAAAAGACAAATTCCTTCATCTTAATATATGTTATTATATGCTAAAGTCTATGCATCTCTAATATATTATTATGTTCTCTAATCAGTTTAAGTTGCGTAGTTTTGCATTATGTTACATATGATTAGGTAATTCTTTTATAATCCCTTTGTAATTGTCGTGCATAATTGAATGAAGTTTCTTAGAATAATAAACAACAAAGGAATTCCTCAAGTTTCCTCGATAAATAACATATACGGAGGATATAATAAACTCAGGCTTATCGCTTGGATCTCTATGGACTCATTCAAAATGAGTTTTTCAACTTGTCAGCCCATTTGGTCCAAGGGTCCATCCTAGTCAGATGCACTCTGTTGCCAATGGCAACGCTGACAAGTGAAAATAATTAGATAAGTTTTCCAAAATACTTCCCTTCGCATTTAACTCTCGAGTTCTCTTTTTTAACGAGATGGTTACAGCGGAGTGGCCGGCTATTTAAGCGAGAACCAAGTCAAGGAGCGAAGCAGCGAATGTAAGAGAATTGGAAAACTTTGCTCGGAAATGGAAAAAGAATGGGATTTATTAGATGGGCTTTTCTTGGTCATAAAATTTGAGTGCAAGTTCCGACACTTTTGCTTCATCAGCACTTGGTGGAAATTTATCCATTCACTCTCATCGCCTACCTTACAGAATGTATAACGTTATGTGAATCCTGGGAAAAGAAATGCCTCTCGAGATGTGTATTTGGCCTATGTATTACTATGGTGATACTTTCAGTGATTCTGGTGAGAATTGAACGTCACGTCTCGTCTCAAAGTCTGAGGACTTAAAGAAGGGGAACATCAGTGGGTTTAATAAAGGAGGGAAATGGTGATGATGTCAGGATGAGAATATTTGAATATTTAATGTGCGGAATTTTAATGTCTCACCTTGCAAATTCCTTCTCACTCTGACTGACTGAGAGTTCCTCGTTGTCTTCGAGGCTCGGATTTCCAAATGACGCTTTTTTGGCTCCACTTGACTTCACCGAGAACCTTGAAATTCAATCATAGAGATTTCCTCCTTTCGTGTCACTCACTCAACTTAATCTTCCTACTTAGGAGACATCAATGTGTCGCGTTGAAGAATATTCAAAGTTTCCCGCAGGCTCGATCAGTCAAACTTATAGGGAATATTTTATACAAACTTAGAATAAAAGTTACCAAATGGAAGATTTAAAGAGAATAAAAATTTTGTATCTTCACTTTACTGATTTGATTCGATTCAAAGTGATGGATTTAACTTTGCTCGTTCAAGTTAACTTTTGCCTGGTTAAAGAGACTTTGCGCTTTTTATTTCACCAAAATTGAATTTAGGCCCGAGTGATTTTAGTGTAACTTTTCTGGGGATTAAGTTAGGGAATTTCGGGAGATTGCTGTAGCTTTCCGTCGTTATTTTGTGGGCGGTAAGAAGAGGAATTTAAGGGAGAAGTTCTTTGAGCGGAGGAGTGAAAAGCACTGAAAGGAACTTTGAGATTTGAGGAACTCAAGGGCTAGCCCAAAAAACACACGCAAGTTCCCAGACAACTCTCGTGCGACAGAGAATTCCAATACAAATTCGAGCAACTTGTCAACAAAACCCCGTTGCGTAATGTCAATTGCCACAACAAGAGAGCCTTTTTTAATTAATTCAACTTCCGCTCTCCTTTCTAATTCTGTCTTTTTATTTCTCCCCCACGAGAACAATAATTAATTAACCCGAGAGCTCTTTAATTAGCGACTTTCAAATCTGGCGGAAAAACCCTATTGACACTTGAAGAATTCTTTTACAAATTCCCGCTTACGCCCAGTCCAAAAATTATATAAAAAATATGGGAGGAATCCCAAAAACTTTTTTTTCACTCCTAGAAATTACTGGAGATTTGCCTTAAAGTTCGGAGCATTTTGCTTTTCTTCTTTGGTCAAATCCACAACAAGTAATTTTATCCAACGATGATTTGAATTAATTACAATTTCTATATTCTATTTAAATATGATAACTACACAGGTGAAGATGAAGAGAGTTTTGATGGAGTAATGAGTTTTTAATGGTATAAATCGGAGAGATTTCGTGGTGTTACTGGGAGTTGGTTGAAGAGTCAAAAAGAATTTCCTCCCTCAGGAGAGGCAAGTGGGGGAGGAGACGGCGAGGGACGAGGAATTCCCTTTTCCCATCCACTTCTATGCAATTCCATACACCTTCCCCCATCTCACCTGTGTGGAAGTCCTAAAGAAACCTCAATGCATTTATATGCTCAGAGATACAACGGGATTCAATGAGACCCACACGACAGCCCCAGGCAAACACACCTGCTTTCCAAGATAAGCCCATATTATAGCCATTTGGCTAATCCTTTTCAACCTCTCCGGTTGGAACCTTCAAGCTTATGCTTTGATATAGTGTAATTGTATTTTCATAAATTTGAGTTGAAATTAATTTTTGTGTTCTTTAAAAAATGCTTCATATTTATATTTATATATTTTAATAAACGCAATAAATCATATGGAAAGGCTTATGTATTACCTATGTTTATGTATTTAACTGTAAATTAAGGTTTATTAAATTTTGAGCTTTATGTGGAAAGAAGAAAGTTTAATAAAATATTGAATAGCCTGGGTTGAATGAAAAAATAAGGAATGAAATGTTTTGTTTTATTATATGAATATTTATTAAGGATGCCCTTTGCTCTGAATTGTCTGAATATAAAATATGAATTGAGATTGAATATTGAATTGGGAATTGAGAGAGAGAATTAAGAATGTAAATCGTATTTTAACAATGGTGGATTGAGAGTTGAGATTAAATGAAACGGATGTTTTTAAAATTCCAGGATTTCTAAAATTCCTTGACTCAAAAGAGGAGATAAAAGGAACATGGATTTCCTCTCAACGAGTCCCAATGGCATTCAAGTGAAAGTTTTTCGCTTTTTCCCATTTTCTAATTACTATCAAATTGAACACTTTTAAAGTCTTTAGACGTCTATTCTATTTATGTATGTGTAGCATTTGTTGCATCTAACTTTTAAACCTCCCATAGAATTAACCATTCCATAACATAACTGACGAATGAACGTGTGATTGTTGGCTTATGTGCTGTGTGTGTCTGTTTATTTGTTCACACATCCGAATCGGCTTCTCACTTTCCCCGTTTCACCTCTCGAATGAGCAAATTACAAGAGATTATAAAAAAAGCTAAATACTTAGGCATTCGTGTACATAATAGGAAATAAATACATGAGTAATAAAAAGCAGAAAACATTAAGAAGTGAACAATTAGAGGAATTTAAGGCTTAAGAAAAAACCCGAGGGAAAGTGACGGAGAATTTGATGTGTTTAATGTGCGTCAATAAAAAACCATGTTAAATTCATTTGAATGACCAATTCATTTAAATTTAATGGTTACGTTGGAGGAAGTGAGCTGAGGAATTAATTGATTTGGTCATTTATGAACTCACCATGTAAGAACATGTTGGTCAATTACACAATTTGTTTATTCAATAAATAGGGAACTGGAAAACAAGAGCTGTTAATTCAATGCTGCATCACGTACACCGCAAAACCCCCGTTGCAACTCGGAATCGATAAAACATTACATGCAATGACGACTTGACGATGAGCGGGAAGCAAAAAGGGAATTAAATGGGCAGTCAAATGGGAACTTGATGGATTCTTAAATCAATAAACTCCGTGTGTGTTCAGTTAATGAGAGGCTCGCATTAACCCATTGGAGTCACTTAAAAATTCTTATACAATAATACAATCTCAATCTCTCATTCCTTCCCCCGGTTCATCTTTCCATCGTAAAAATTAACCATGCATGTTCCCATTAGAGAAAGTAATTTTTTATATTTTCAATATTACAAGTATATTAATAATATATTAAAAAATGGAATTGCATAGGCGGAAGTAAAAAATGATTACACATAATTTTATCGGCATTATGAGTTTAATGTCATTGATTTCTAGTAGTTTTAAAAGCAAAAGATTAAAAGGTCAAATATTAGATGAGATACAGAGGATTCACTCAATTAGTTTAATGATTTTTTCAATTCTTTAATTTTTAATAGAAATGTACTAAAAATAAAAACAAGCCAATAGGAAGCTTTGAACAATTGCTTTTAGTATATTTTTTTCTATCTTGAGTGAATAATGTGGGGGAAAATGAGAAGAGACGCGACTGATTTACACGTAAGGAAATCCCCGCTTCAGGTTTTAAAAAAAACGGGTTAAAAAATTGAATAAATGGGTCTGTTGAGCATTGGGGATGGAAAACATCAGACTTCATTTCTCCACTTCTATTTCACGTTTCTAAAATTGGGTTCTTCTCTCAACTCTCAAACCTTCTTGAACCTCCTACAACTTTACCATATCCACATGACCATTTTACCATATTGAATAACACACTGCACTTTTGGGAATATCAAGAGATCAAAACCTCTGGAATATCAAATATACCCAAAAAGAAAGAAAAACATTTTTACCCTTTTCACTTAATCTCTCTACTTCATATCATCTATCTAAATCTAACAATATGCATGGTTTTGTGGTGAATAACTTAAAAAAACAATTTAAGCATACACATACAAGTACCTAAATAATAACATATACCTACCCACTTCTAATGCTACATTGTAAATATTGCATAATTCCATATGAATTTATCTGTAAGTATAATATTTAAATTTAAAATCTCTTATCCAGTAACATATTTTGCATTTATACATAAAAAATGAAAAAGGGAAAGTCCTCATGGTGATGCAAATATTCAAGTATTTTTCCTATGATGGATAATTCCAATATATTAAATCAAGGATGTTAAATGAGTGAGTCGTGGAGTCGAGACGCGAATGTGTCACGGAGAATCGGGTGAGTTCATCAGTGACATTGAGTCTTTGAGAGTCTGGCGAGTCTCTCCAGCACAGAAGCATATGATATATGCATATGATATATGTATGTGAAATGAATCCAGCGAGATCTTTTAAAAGGAATGAATGGATGATCTAAAAAGAGTTGAGAAGGGAATGAAGATGCATGGACCCAATCATTCATACAAACACTTCCATTCATACATCTTTCAGACTCTCCGCATTTTACATTTCCCTCCTCATTCATCATTCAAGCATCTTTATAGTTATTTCCTTCATCCCTCCAACTTAGCAAGTTTTTTTTAAGTGATTGGATAGTTATTTTAATAACCTTCAATTCATCTTTAGTTTTTAATCATGAAATACTCATGTGCGGGTATAGATTTAACACGAGGAAGTCGTGGGATTTGACATCTTCACATTTTGTATATCTTGTCAAACGTCATTTCCCCCATGTCACAATTAATTATGTGGGAATTATTAATGAAGAATTAATCAATGACATGACCTTAGTTGCATTTAGGGAACGCTGAGATCATCTGGCCTTTTAAAGCAAGTGATTTTTAAATCGCTTTGTTTCATTAAGTTATTGACTTGGTTTTTTAGAACTTTTTTCTTTTCACCCCTCGGTCGAAATTAGAATAGAGGGAGGGGAAAAAGTGGAATAAAAAACTCGGCGGTTTGAACTGTACTTATGTGCGGGAATTGAAGCGGAGGGGAATTACAACGTTAAATAAACCTAAATTTACCCCTCAAATGTCTAATGAACTTATGAAGACGCGGGCCAACCCCAAAGACCAAAACAACCATTACGCTCGTCTATATTATACCCTTACAGACTCACCGACCAAGTCATGAAAAACCCCCAATACCATATAGAATAGATATACCCATATACCATATCAACTTATCGTTAGTTAATGCACATATGCATACATAGGATGACGATTCCAAAATATAAGTAGACTAACAAAATACCTATATAATCTATATGGTCTTTTCATACATATTTCTCCAGCTCCTCACGTTAAGCGTTTTCGCATCTCAATGCTCATGATTAGAACATGTAATGTTTTAAATTATAATACAGCATTGCATTATATACAGATTCAGTAGGAGCATAGAAATATTTGATTATACTTTTCTGTATATTAGATACGCTGAATATAAAATGCTATGTTTACAATCCCCGTCTGTATGAATTTATTCAGGACTTGGGTTTGGGAGTCATTCCGTGAAAATGAGTCCAAATATAGTCAGTCTCATCCTTCACGCTATTTTTAAAGGGAATTGCAAGGGAGAGGAAATTCCTTTCTTTTTATCTTCTCCACTTTCTCGACTCTATCGCTCAAAGGAACCTCTTATAGAAGCTTAAATATGCTGCCTTAATTATTCAAAAATCTTAATGACTCCACTAAATGTAATTATTAGAGACATAAAAAATCCCCCATTGTTGTCTAATTATCTAAATACCTAGTCTATATGTCTGCATAATTTACAAAATTGTTCAAAATTGTGTAAATATGCTGAATGCTTTTTGTCTAAAATTCATCAGTAACAAGCATGAACATAAGATATAGACATAGCATAACATTCATAACATATGTAAGTATGTACAGGGTCCATCATATTAAACGTCACATGAGGTTTCCTATCTCAGCTTTCTTCTTTTAGTTCCCAAATATAAGAAACAAATTCAATGGTTTTCTAAGTCAATTTGATCATAATCTTTATTTCTATCAATTATCTGTCTCATTTACTTTAATAATCACTAATCAGTATGAGAGACGCCTGCATCTTTAACTGCATTTATTCGATGAGGAAACGAGCGAAGAAGATTTTCAAATAGCTTAACGTTAGATTTGAGATTTAGGACTGATTGAAATTTGAACCTTCATTATCTGAGCATTCTTTAATAAATGTAATATAGATAAATATGAAACTTAGAGGATATAGCGAAGATAAAACTAATTAAAAGAAATTTGGTGTAAATGAGACATTTGAATGCTTCTTTAATCTAGGTTAAATATAAACATTTACTTTTCATTATAATTAAAAAATGTAATTAAATGATAAATAAATTAATCATAATCAAATTAGAATTAAATAACCTAAATAAAAGCGATATCTGGGTGCAAGACGAAGAAAGTAGAGATAGGAAAACTCCATGTGACGTTTAATATGATGGAAGGCGTACTAAGCTTTTGTAACTGTTTAAAACGATTATTATTTCTCAAAATTTTCTTTTGAGTCGTTTGATGTGTGAGAGTCAAATGTGGATAAATAGAAGGAAAAGTTTAATATGAAATAAACAGCTAGACATTAGGACCATATAGGGATCGTGGGTAGATTGAGTCAACAGCGATTTTCCGGTTCATTCGTTCCACGTTCTCAGAGATTAGAAAGGGGTAATGAACGACGGAAAACAATGGAGCCATTATGATTTATATCTTTTCTCGCCCATTCAACACCTCTCACCGCCCCTCAGCTCTCCACTGTAATTTTAATCTCAAGATACGAGTTTTAATTATGATTTTATGCAATTGGTTCCTTGGGCCAATCATCCTGGCAACTTGATTATAATAATTATGAACGCTAATTTAATTACCGCCGGAGTAAATGGGAAACCAATCGAAATGAAAACTGTAAAAGAAATATTTTTATTTCAACATGATTTAAATCGCCATTCCGACAAAGAAACAATAAACATAAACATTTACCTATTGAATATAAATTTACTCAACATGTGTTTTATGAATAATATTTTCTGTGGTCATTACAGAATATTTTTAAATGTATTTTATAAAGTTTAATACGCATGGGCGTATTTATTAGCTTAAATTTTTCGAAAAAAGGAAATTATTAATAGTTTTTAAGGTAATTAGTAGTTAGACAATGTGTTTGGTAGTTAGTGGTCTGAGGGTCTTCGAGCCGAATGTCTGTATTTCTGAAGCATCGTATTTCGCGTTTCCACGGCGTTCCGATGAAGCTGAATTCCCATATTGTAGAAGGCTGAGGAAAGGAGTTTTTCTTCCATTTCTCGGATAGCCCGGGCTTTTTCAATTTCCGCGTGCTGCTTTTGATCAAATCCGGCGGCTGCTGTGGGCTCTAAGGTTACTATGACACTCTTCGCTTTCTCCATGCATTTTTCTATAAAAATGGTTAAAGATAAGGAATATTAGGAATTTTAAATAATTGCCAGCATAATTATGTATTTACATTATTATAATTTACTAAATAAATAATTAGTATATTATATGAAGAAAATAATTTATTCTATAAATAAAATGAAATGAAATTAAAATGAATAATCTTTGGTTTATAAACTTGAATTTTTAAACTTACTGTATTGAGTTTCCTTTTTTCGTAATTCTTCTTCTTTGGCTATGACGAGGGACTCGAGTCGCATCACCTTTTCAACATACATTCGCTTTTCCTCTTTGAGCCCTTCGATCTCGTGGTCTTTGAGGACGAGGTCGGACTCCAACTTCGCCTCTTGTTTCCTCAACGCATCGACAAGAACGCGAGAACCTGCGTTGTTCTCGGATGACATAAGCGCTTCCATTTCTTCTGTCAAATTCTTCTTCTCAATCTGAAAACAAAAATGATATTTTAAATGCGAATTCCACCTCTTATTGAACAGAATAATGATTAATGTTGTAACTTTAATGAGTTTAATCAAATAATATTTAATCTAAATAAATCAAATATTAAAAACAGGTACAATGGTAAAGAATTGTGAACCAATGAGAAAATTAGAATATAAAAATTAGATAAGTTCTATTTTGGCTTTCATATTTTTACCTCTAATCGAACAATCTTTTCTTTAATTGGGGCGGGAAGTAGATGAATTGAATCGGTCGGACCAACGTCGCCTAAATGCAACGGGTCATGGGATCGAGTGTCAAATTCAATTTCATCTGCCATGGCATTCTTTTCCTCAAGCAACCGTTCGGCTTTTCCTTGAGCTGTTTCAAACTTCTCACGGAAAATTCTCACGTCGAGTTCTGCCTTGAGAGCTATTATAAAAAGACAAATAAACATAGGTAGGTAATTAAGTAATAATGATTAAATGCTTTAGCGGTAAAATTCAAAAATCCTTTTTGATTTAAATACTATTGAGTAAATAAATAATGATATTTAATAGAAAACTTAAAAATTGAAGAATTGTACCTCTTTGGGTTTCTTGCGAAAGACGCTGCTGTGTTTGGGTGAGTTCTTTTTTCAAATCTTCCAATTGGCCCCGCCAAGTTGAAGTTTTTTTCGTGTCTTCAGAAAGCTGAGCGTTGCTCTGGAAAAATATAATTGTTATAAGTTAGTCATGGTTTCATATAATTGAGAAAAAAGTATATTTTTCAAATAAAGCTAAACTACAGCATCTACTAACAGTATAACATCTGTATATACAGCTAAATTGTTGAAAATAGTTCAAAAAATTCCGGTGAAATACCTTGAGAAGCTCCGTGTTTTTCTCTTCAAGTGTCTTAAGCGTGGCTTTGAGAAAAGTCATTTCTTCTAATTTATTCTTATAGGAGTTGATGGCCATTTCGTATCGGCTGGTTTTCGAGGCGGCTTCTCTTAAAATGTCCATTTCGTCTTTGACCCGCGTGAGTTCCTCGGAGGCTGCAGAGAGCGACGCGACCTTGGCATGGAGCTCGTTCGTTTCCCGCTCAAGGACGGACAACTTGAGCTTCGTGTCCGACAGGGTTTCCTCAAGTTTGAAATTCTCCTCGCGCGCCTCGTCCAACTCTCGTCGAAGGTCACCAGCGAGCTTGGAGGAAATGGCCAAAGAGTCCGGCTCCGTCCCTTGGCCAACGGCCATGGTCAGCCGTTCCACCTCGACGCCCAACTCGGCTTTCTCCTCGCGGACTTTGATCAAGGCGGAATTCAGTTCATGGCAACTCTGAAAATTCATTTATTTAAACTTCCAATTCTCAACAATTATCACTATTTCAAGAATTAGTGACAAGATAGTAAATTGCAAATGTTAAAACTTATTTATATTTACTTTTGTGAATTTAAAAATGTTCAAATGACCTGAGAGAGCTGCTCATTCGTTTCAGTAAGGTTTCTTATGGTTTCTAGCGCTTTTTGGAGTCTGAAGGGAACATCTGAAGGGACGAGTGAGGGAAGTGTAGGAAGAGAATCAGGAATTTCTTCTTGGATCATCAGCTCTTGAATTGCTTCCATGATCACTTCCTATAACCAAAAACCAAATTGAATAAATTGATAAATAATGATATATCTTACATACTAAAGTACTATAATACTTCTTTAAAAATTATATAAGTAATTAAGTAAAGTAAATTTGGAAAATTAAGATTTACTTGTAAATTCGACGGCATGCTTTGAATGTTCTTAATGAACTCTTCGTTTCTTGGCGGCGGCGAATTGATGGCACAGCCAAGGAGGAGTTGCAAAAGACGACTGATCTCTTGCAAATCCCCCAACATGATTTTACCCCCATTGGGGAGCAAATAAGAAGGAACTGGATGCTCAGCCTACATTAAACAAACAAATTAATTACACAAATTGAACTCAATATGTCAATTTCAGTGTCAATTACTAAATTGCGGAATTAAAAACATCTGGGGAAAAGTGATTCACAATGAGTATAAATCACATAATTGATGTTTTACCTTGAGGGCAAAGTACTTCTTCATCTTGTCCAGGACCGTGACAAGGGGCTGAGAGTCAGAAGGCGTAGTCGGCAAATGGCCAAACTCTTTGGGATCAATCACATCCTTGAGGATTCTCGAAATGAGGACGCCGTCTTGGAAGTCTCCAGGACGCGGGCGGCGAGGGCCGCCCGGCCCACCAACGGATATTCCAAGAGAACAAACCCATTCGAACAAGCAATCACTTCGGAGAAGCTTCGTGTTCATCCTACAATTCAATTAATTCAATTTAATTAAGAACAATTAATTCAAATTCAATTAATCCAATGTTGTAAATCAATTACAAAATACAATCTTTAATTATAAAAACGAAAAGTATGGAATTTAACTCAAAAATTTGGAAAAGATCTAAATTGAAAGCATAAAAGAAATCAAGACCGATACTGTTGTTGTATAATGGATTTAATACTTTATGGCTTACAATCAAAATCGCATTTAAAATTAAAGCCTAAGTAGTAAATCGTATAAATGAATAATAATCTAACACTCTCATGAATCCTCATGAATGCATAAGTAATGAAGCTAAAAAATCAGTTCAATAGCATGCTTAATAAATATTTAAGAATTTAAAATTTCTCTTGATTCATTTATAAATAAAAATAAAAGTTAGTTAAAAATAAATTGCTATAAATAAAGTGCATTTATTGATTTCTCCACAAGAGCTTGCCCTACTACTACTACCCAAAGACGTTGAATAATTAGTAAATTTAAACTTGAAAAAAGTTACAACTAAATAGCTAATTAATTGAAGTCCCTTACTTTCAGTCAGTGAATAAACTTAAGAGCTAACAACCAGGACCGTCACTTGTCTTGACCATCACCGAACTGCTGCTGTTGCACAAACGACTTTGAAAAAAAAGAGAAACTGAGCTTTCACTCTCCGTCCACTTCGTGTGAAATTAACTAGGGCGAGGATCCTTAAAAGTTTATTTATTTATCCAAACTCCCCAATTTCCTTTGAATATCGATGTGGAGTGGAGCGAAACCCTTCTATATTTATATTTATGATTAAACCAGGGCCAGAAACGACGATGAGATTAAAAATGACACACACGGTTGAGCGACTTTTGGTGTGTAGATTTCGTAAAAAAGTTGATTCAATAATAAATTTTTATCTTCTCTTTGCTCAATTACTCATCTGTAGTATGGAAAAGAAAAGGCAAACTTTATCACAAGATCCGAATGACTCACTTTGAGAGAAGGAGGCGAAGAGGGAATTAAAATAAGAGGAGTTCCATTTAAAAAGGTCACGGACACATTTAACACTTCATGATTTTTAATCCCCCTCTCACTGTGTGTGTATGGGAGAGAAGGACAGTAACAAAAGTCCCTATTGAATTCCCCTTCTCTCCCCTTCTCTCATTATCAGACACCGCGGACTTTGAAAGTTTGGGTGACTTAAAGGCTAGAGCGAGACCGCGAGTCGCGCGAACTTTGAATTTATATAATTTCTTAACTTTTTATGGAGGAAGGAACTAGAGTTTTAATTAGTTAGGTAATTGAGCCACTCGAGAGGTCATTTAACTTTTAATTGATGAAATGAGGGTGTGATGGGTAACCAGCTCGTTGCTTTTGCTCCGTCGTTGATTCGACCCGTGGAGCATTACTTGACCAACGACGCTCCTGAATACGCATTTGACATCAAGTAAGTTAATCTTGTGATTATGACTCATTTATGATTTAAACTCTACTTTAGCGTATTTATTAAATAATTAGGGTGCATTTTTATTGTGTAATTTTTTCATTTTTCAATGTCTTTAACTATGTCTTTATTTTAAATAGTCTTGGGTCAACGAGGTTCTTGAAAGTATGTCGAGCGAGACATGGAGATCTTCTTTGTGTGGTCAAGGTGTTCGTCATCCACGAACACACGATTCCAATATCAGTTTACTGCGAGAGACTTCTCAATCTGAGGAATTCTCTCTACTCCTCCCCATCGCCCAATTGCCTTCCATTTACTCAAGTCAAGGTAAAATTGCGAAATTAGTTACAATAGACATTTAACTAAATACCGAATGTTAATAAGTACTTTTATAATGAGGAACTAAAATTACATCATTTCATATAATTGTGAATCAAATAATAACTTGCTTTGCCTACAAACATACTTTAATTTAATTAATTAGGCAAACGATCGGAGCGTGATTGTTGTGAGGCCTTATGTGAAATATTCTCTTTACGACCGGATGTCAACGCGACCTTTCATCCAATGGAGTGAAAAACTTTGGATTGCCTTCCAACTCCTCTGTGGCTTAGCTCAAGTTCACAAGCATGGTCTTTGCCATGGAGATCTTAAACTCGAAAATATCCTCATTACACCTGGTACGCTCATTATCTTAATTATAAGATGCAATTGAGTTGATTAAACAATCAATTATTGATTTGATTTGATTATGAATCTATTTGACAATGTAGGGCTTCGTGTTTTGCTCTGCGATTTTGCCCCATTCAAACCCGTGTATTTGCCCCGTAACAATCCATCTGCGATCTTCGGTTTTTTCTTCGACACGGCTGGCCGTCGTTGTTGCTATGTCGCCCCTGAGAGATTCCATGACGACAAATCGCGCCTTGGAGGTGACAATCTCCTCATGCAGAACGAAGAACTTCGTCATTTCCTTTTACCATCAATGGACATTTTCTCTGCTGGGTGATTAATCATTTTTTGTTGCACTAACAATAATATTCTACTTTATACTCCTTGTTTTAGCTCAATGCATGTATTTTTTAATGATCAACTTTTAATGAAAATTATTAACTACTATATTAATATACATAGTATGCAATGAGAATTAAACCAATAATAATGTTTTTAAGGAAGAAACATTAAAAAATTCAATTTATTATTTAACTTTCAGATGCTGCTTAATCGAATTATTCACCGAGGGACGAGTTCCGTTTGACCTCTCCCAACTTCTCTCTTTTTGTGCTGGCAACTACGAGCCGACGAGCGTCGTGTCCTTAGTGGAAGATCCAAGAGCAAGGGAACTTTTGACTCATATGATTCAAAGGGATCCTGCCAGCCGTTCCTCTGCTGAGGAATATCTAAGGGCTTTTCGCGGCTCTTTATTCCCTGATGTTCTCTATTCAACCCTCCAATCTTATTTTGACATCATTGCCTTCCAGCCGCTTGCGAAACCCGATTCTAGAATGTTCCGTCTCCACACTGATATAAAGTAAAACACTCACAAAATACAAAATATTTTACAATTTCTAATGTAAATTTCATTATTAATATTTTAATGCAAACTGATCAAGTTTTTATTATTGTTTTTGAATTAGTTTAAGACTAACGATAAGTAAGAAAGTAAGTTTAAAAATAAGTAAAATGAATTTTTTAGGACATTGCCGAAAGATCCCTGCGTGAGTTTGATGTTCGTTTCTCTCGTCGTGGCAGAAATTCGAGGATTGACGACCACAGATGGGAAATTGCTGGCCCTGGAGTCATTGAGGATTTTGTCAGAGGATTTGAGCGGGGACTCGATTTTAGAAAGAGTCGTTCCATATCTCGTCCATCTCTTGCATGACGTAGGTTCTGCCCGTGTGCGTGCAACAGCTTTATCAACCCTTGTTGACGTCCTCGACCTCGTCACGAATATTCCGCCCAGTGATTACAATATTTTTTCTGGATTCATCTTTCCCGCGTTTGAACGGCTCGACCGGGATGTAGCAGTTAGACTCGCCATGGCAAATAACATTGCCAGAATTGCACAAATATCCAGGAGGTAATTTAGTTTGGGGTTTGGCTCTATTACTTTAACGTCGTTGTGTAATTAAAGAATAGGTAATGCATATTTTAAAATAATTTCATTTAGGTATTTCGAAGCGTCTTTCATCAATGAAGCTGGAGTCGTTCGAGCCGAAGGTCCGCAGTATGCTGCTGAATTTCAAAGCCAAAGGGAAAGCGTTGGTGGGATTGTAGGGGCGATTTTGACTGACAATGATGGCGGAGTGAAGCGAGTTTTGGTTTCTGTTCCAAATTCCCTTGAGGTTCTCTGCAGCTACTTCGGACGCGTCAAAGCCCACGATCTGCTTCTTTCTCATCTCATTACTTTCTTGAACGACAAAGAAGATTCGGAACTTCGAGCCGCGTTTTTCAGATCCGTTCCGAGACTTGCAGCTTTTATCGGATCTCATGCCGCACCATTACTCATTCCTTTACTCAAACAGGTTAAAAAACCTTTCTTAAATTCTCTTCGAAATTAAATACCAATTTAATATTAAATATAACTTAAATTCCAGTTAATATTTAAATTCTCCTTCTAAAGTATTATATTTTGAACGTTCCATCAAATGATTTTATAATGATTTTCAATTGTTTTGTATTCTATAATACTCTATTCATTTTTTAATAATAATTTAATTATTTATTATGATTAATTATTGTAGTGTATTGAAATGCTGTCTTTTTCATTCTAGGGTTTATCTGATGTAGAAGAATTCGTGATGAGAGAAGCTCTTTTGGCTATCAAATCTCTCGCTGAAATTGATTTCTTCGGTCGCCGCTTCCTCCTTGAACTTTTAGACGAAAGTTTACCATTTGTGATTCACCCGAACGTTTGGCTCCGTTTGGCCTGTTCTGGCGTCCTCGCAGCTTTTAAATGCAACCTCTCCGAAGTGGACGTTCATTGTCAACTTCTCCCGCGTCTTCGCTCTTTTCTCTCCCCAACTTCTCAGCTCTCGGCGCTCAACGAAGTCTCAATCCTTTCAAAAGCCTCGCCGCCCATTGAACGCCAAGTCTACGAATCAACTGCACGAGCCAAAGAGAATCTTTTACAAGCCACCATTCAGTTCCTCTCATCGGACCATAAAAATAAAAGCCCAGAATCAATTGAAATTAAAAATGTATTACACAGATACTTTTTGAATATTAAAGATAATATTGAATAATAATAATATTAAAGATAATATTCAATTTTAATATTAACAAAACGTTATCAAAGATTTTCACATTCGAATTTGTAATTAATTGACTAATTAATTCTTTGTAATTGAATAGATTTTTAACTATTTGATTGGATTTTTGCAGTTTTTGACTCGGTTGCGTGCTGAAGGTCTTCCAGAAACAGTTGATTCTGCCTTTGTCACTTTCTTGTCTCGTCACGTGAAGAAGGTGAACGTTGGACGAAGTTTGCGAGCTGGTGTATGGAACAATCGACCAAATGGAATCATCAAAATTGAACCTTTGACTCTGTCAGCTCCGAGGGAATATTCTTATTCTGGACTCAATTATGATTTTCATTCTCCAGCGCCAAGTGTAAGTTTTGAATAAATTGCCAATTAATTACCTAGTTGAAAATTTATTAAGTTATATAATACTTATAGATATTAGATTATTAGCAATTTAATCCAATTTTTTGTAAATAAAAGATTTAATTCACTTTTATTGTTTATATAAATACAGCGTGGGATGAACAGCGGAACTGTGAATTTCAACGAACGTCCCCGCGGGATTCTTGTGGCACATTTGCACGAACATCGCGGCCCGGTTTTGAAGTTGGCGACTCTGGGGAGTTTCAAGGGGCTTTTTGCCACAGCTTCAAGGGACGACGTTCGTGTTTGGGATGCTGAGAAGATGGAAGGAAGAAACGTGGCGAATCGATCAAGGGCGATCATTCGGTTACCCGGAGAAAAACAAGTTAGAAACATTGCATCTCCTCCTGGCTCGAATCTCATTGGAGTTTTGGATGAGAAAAACATTACAACTTTTGCGTAAGTCTAGCCAAAATTTTTCTCAAACTGACAAACATTTACCAAGTTTATTCTATTAGAACATTTAAATTATAACAATTACATGAATGCTAATTTCAAATATTGTGTTTCCAGTTTGGAAAATATGGTAGCTCGATGGTTATTCTCAGTTCCGCTTAACTCCTCTTCAAATCCTGATGAAGATCTTGGCAATCCAATTGCTTTTGAGTCATTCGCACAAAATTTATTTCTAGGTAAAAATTACTCATAGCGAAATACTTTCCAAATGCCATTTTTATTATTAAAGTTTATTAAAATTCTCATTCTAGTCGGTACGGAACTCGGTGGGATTTTGGGTTTCGACGTGAGGTGTCCGTACAAAGAAGTCTTGCGTCTTCAGTCAGATCTCAAATGGGGTAAAAATTACGATTAGATTTCAAACTATAAATTGTTAATTTGATTGATTGAGTTAATAATTAATCTGCTTGCCATAGATAACATATGAATTAAAATATTTAATAATGCTCAATGGTTAATGGTTGAATTTATGAATGAAAAGGTTTGATGACGGGACTTTGCTGCGACGAAGATCGACATTGGATTTGTTCAGGAACTTCCAAGGGAATTTTAACATGTTGGGATCTTCGCTTTTCCATTCCAGTCAATACGATAAAAACAGACGTCTGCGTTCGACGTCTCAAAGCCTCTCCAATGCATCCTTGGGGAGTTTTCACGTCTTCACGTGGACTCAACGAACTCTCACTTTGGAATCTAGAAACTGGTAAAAAAATGACAATCAAAATCACCCAATACATTGAACTAAATATTCATTAAATAAATCATCTCGATAGTTTGAAAAAAATACGTTTTTACAAAATGAAATATTAATTGAAAAACATAATTATTCTAGGAAGTCGTCATTTGTGCCTTTGGGCTTCGCCGTCCCCGCCGTTGAGCAAAACAGGTGGTGAGAAAGGATCCGTCATGTCCTTCACGTTTCTTCCTTCTCTGAACGGAGTTGTAAGCGGCGGGAGCGACATGGTCATCAGATGGTGGGATTTGGAGACGCCGAGCAACTCGGCCAGACTCGTCTCCCCTGAAAAGGGTGAAAACGGATCGAGAGAAGCCAAGTCACCCGAATTTCGTTTTCGTCTTGTGGACGGGGTTGAAGTTCACCAGGAGATGACTGAGGGGTACGGCGGGGGAAGTCCAAGAAGCGGCGGGGATTCCACACCGGGGCCGCAAAATGCTTTTCATGGTCATCACAATTCCATTTGTGAGGTTGGGGTCGTCGGGACGCCAAATCAAGCCTTTGTCCTGTCTGCCTCCACCGACGGCGTCATTAAAGTTTGGAAGTGATTTGGATGATTCAATATTAGATATGATATTAATAATTCATAGAAATATTTTTATGTCTTATATACCATGATAGGTGATAAAAGAATTGATGATGTTATGACTTGTTTAATGTAGGTAACAATAATTAATACAACATTCATGCATAAACTTTTTTTATTAAAATTATATGATCAAATTCATGAATTACAATAAAATTGAACATGGAAGTGATGAAATCTTAAAATTGCTTTTTATTTTAATCAATAAAATCAACAATAAAATAATAATCAATTTAATCAATCAATCAAAAAATTAAACGCCGAGTTAAAATGGCTAAATCGACGTTCATAAGATCCCATAAAAGGAGCTGGTTGGCTTAAGACAGCAGAACGGTTGCCATTGAAGTCGGAATCCGCTAAGGAGTGTTAACAATTCACAAGCCAGAGGAACTAGCCCTTAAAATGGATGGCGTTCAAGCCTCGTGCTCATACTCGGCCGTTGACTCAAAGAGGCTTTATTTAGAGTCCACGAGGAGTCAACGAGTAGGAGGGTCGTGGCGGTGTCCGTTGAAGGGTTTGGTCGTGTGCCAGCCTGGAGCCGTTGTCAGTGCAGATCTTGGTGGTAGTAGGAAATACTACTTTGAAGATCCTGAAGAAACTATGTGGAGAAGGGTCTCGTGTAAACAACCGTGAGTCGAGCCTGTGTGGTTAAGCAATGGGAGTAAACTATCGAGGCATCTGTCTAATGGGGTAGAGATCCGACAGATGAGGCTCATAAAGTAACGTTCTAATGACGCTCACGTGTTGCTATCATATATTTCTGTTTAAATCGATCCTGTCGATGTTGACTACTTTCCCATTGTCTAAGGGCTTTAAACGGCAGTAGCAGTATACTCGTCATCATAGTGACGTATAGAGTAAAGAGTGACAGTCGATGGGACTTGTCAGATTTAAACCAGTTTTTAGGAGCGAAAGACTAATCAAACCATCTAAAAAGTAGCTGGTTTCTTCCAAAGTTTCTGTATTAAAAAGCTCGTAGTAATAGCCCTGAAGTGGTGGTCGTGGTGGATGTCACGGCACAAGTTCTCCTTTACGCTTGAAGGGAACTTGTAACTTATTTTTTCAAGAAATTATTTTGTATGTTCTTTTCAATTTATACTTTTGACTAAATTAACCTTTTCTTATGTTTTTTACAATTAATTCTTTAATTTTTTCTTTATTCATGAAATTTTTTATTATTTTTTTTCTTTATTTTTCTATATTACTAGTTTAATAAATTCATACTGAATGTGATATTCTAATTGTACTTATCGTCTACTTAACACATTTTATTAATGTGTTATTAACTTTTTCAATTTCAATCAGATTTTCTAATAATCAAATGTTATATAAATTTAATTTTAGCCACATTTTGTGATTTTAGTACTCTCTACTCTGAAACCCCAATTTTAATTCGTATATAACTCCATTAACAATAATTACTTTGTTAATACTTATCACTAGAAGGTTTAATGTGAAATTTCAATGACAATTGAATTAAATAAATTGCTGTTTTAGTTTTAGTTTATACGAATTAATGTTTAAGCCAATATAACAAATAATAATAATAATTAATATGAAATAACAAAAACATATTATTAATATGATTAAGTTTTATTGAAAACAATAAAAGATATTTTGACAAAGGAATCTTTATAAATATATTTCTTATATTTACGACTTGTAAGGTTGTTAATAACTATTAAAAAGGTATTTTGAGAAGGTTAATGTTTGGTCAAATGAAGTAAGGTACTTTTAAATTATATTTAATAATTACAAAGCATGCTAATCTGATAGCCATTAAAAAGTCTAAGGAACAATGAACTTGTAATTAGTTAACTTCATGCGTTTAACATTTTTCCCTATTAATATTCTTACAACACGAATAGGCTTTAATACAGCTACATGCATAAATAATTATAATTTGCTATTCTATATTAAACAATTAAACATCTCAAATCTCATTATTTGAATTTTTTATAAACAAAACTTTTAAGTGTAATTGTGCTATCACTTTTTTAAATTTATATAATCATTAAAGTCTAATACATAAAAGCGGTTAAATGTCTCGTAGTTTCACACTTGAGAGTTTTTAATGTTGAAGATACAAAGATATAAAAGTCTTTTTCTCAATAAACTGTCAACACAACTTTAATAAACTAAATCATCAATATTTCACTATTTGTAATAATTACAGTGTGATGTCTTCAGTGAAATCAATATCATCCAATGACTCCAACCTAAAATTAAAGATAATTTTGGAAATTAAGTCAAATAATTAAAATACAATTTACCTAATGCAACTTAATAATAATTCTAATAAGAAATCTATAAATAATTTTTATCAAAACTATTAATTTATAATTATTATTCTTAAACTTACATTTGTGGCCCTGGGAGATGCATATCCTGATTTGTTTGAAGAAGTTGATGGTGTTGATTGGGCTGAAAATTTCCTGGCCTTTGCAAGAGACCCGTCCTCGGCCGCGGGCCGCGAAACATTGGTGAATGTTGTCTTGGTGAGAAGTTTTGAAAGGGCGGAGGTGCCCTTGGCCCTCCCCGCATCAACGGCATTGGGAGACGAAGGAGCGACGGCGGGCGGGGACGAACAGCTTCAAAATTCGGCGTCATGTTGGTGTTTTTCCCTCTGCCTCGCTTGGCCTGTTTCATTATGTAAGCGACCTTGGTTGGGATTCGGACCTTGGCCATGTCCAATGACGGCGGTGGGAATCGCTCGCCTGGATCAACAGGCCGTCTTGGTTCTGGTCGAATTAGTTCTTTCGGAGGAAGCAGTCGACCCGTAGGACGTTCTTGAAATCGAGGAACAGGCATTAATTCTTCATCTGGATAGTAATTACCATTCATAAAGTAACGAGGAGGGCCTCGGGGACCAAAACCACGTGGGCAGGGCATTCCTGTTCCTCCTTGAAAAACAATTAAGCATTTAGTAAAAAAGCAATGAAAGTTAATTAACGTAAAATATTAAATCAGATTAATAGTAAATTTTGAAAAGTCTAATTTTGAAAAATTTCTCTTTTGGAATATCTTTACTGAATAAATAGAGATAAATCAAAAAATTGGAAAATTAATTTTCAATCAGTCTGCTTTTTAAATTGAAATTTAAAATCTTTCTATTAGCTTGAATTCGTAATTTTTAAATTTTAACCAATAAACCTTCATGAAAAAATGTATTATTATCACTTGGTGGAAAGAACATTGGGCGATGATGTCTCATCATAGGTGGAATTCCAGGGAATCGTCCAGTGTGCGGATTGAATCTTGGCCCACCTCCGCGACATCCGCGCGGACCGAAAAACTGAGGTGGAGGCATTGGCGGATATTCTTCTTCTTCGTATTGATGATGAAACGGAGGAGCTTCGTCGTAGTAAGGAACTTCAGGTTCATAGAAATCACTTGGGCAAGGCCCATCGTTCAGAAATTCGTCATTAGTGAAATATTCCTCTTCGTTGAAGTAAGGTGCTGGCTGGGTCGGAGGAAAAGGTGGAAAAAACTCTTGAGGTGGAGGTCGTGCATTTCGCTGCCGATTGTCATAAGGTCGCATTCTAAAAGTTAAAAAATATTTAATTAAATAAACCATTTACTAATTATTATTATGTTTGAAATTATCAAAATTCACTAACTATAAGTAATTAGTAATTAGATAATCTCCTAGCTTATCATAAAAGTTTGACTAATTCTTATAATTTTACCTTTGTTGTGGCTTCACTGACTTCCCTTGACCTTTTTTCTTCCTATTTTGAATAGGGGGAATTGGTGGTTTTTCCTCCGGCGAAAATGGAACTTCAGAGACTTCTAACACAGATCCTTCAATTTCAAATCCATTCATTTCAGTGACAGCCTTTGCAATTTCTCCAGATGATGCCAGAATCTGAAAATTGTAGAAATCAAGTTTAATTAGACTACAAACTATACAATTAAGTTCTCTTTAATTAAACTAACGGAGTAAAAACTACCGGAACATTGGAATAATTAGCCAATGGCTTAATCCCATTGTAAAAATTTTACAATAGAAGAAGTCAATTTGAAAAAAAGACTCACAACAAATCCGGTATTTCCGACGACTTGAGTCTCAATGACATAAGCGTATTTGGTAAAGAGATCTCTGATGGCTTTCGGGTGAATTCCCACAGGGACGTTCGTGAGGTTCAGCTTCGTCTTGGCCAATTTGGGCCCTTCAGAGTTCTTTGACACACAAACGGAGATTTCCCGGTCCAGGATGAAAATTCTATTTAATTTAGTCACGGCCAATGCACCGAGCTCTTCGTCTTCCATGTGCTACAACCACAATTCATAATTTAGAATTTCCAATTAATTTAACAGGATCATCAAGCCATCAAACTTTATTAGGTTGGTTTCAATGAAGCACTATGCTCATTTGAAAACTGCATTTAATTTATTGAACTATACCATCGTAAAATAGAAATTGACATAGCAATCTAAAAAAATTATTTTCTCCAAGTATTTTGACAAATTAAATGTCATTTTTTGAATTTTTTGTGCAATTTCCAAATGACCATAGCGTTTCATTGAAACCAATCTAATATTCATAACTTTAAACCAAGTAATTTAAATACTTGTTTATTAAAAAGTGACATTGAAATTGGGATTATTACGCAGAACGCATAGTTTGTTTTGAATAGCTCCAACTCAACAATGCGACCGAAGGGTTCCATGAGTTGCGAAAGCTCTTCAGCAGTGAGACTCGGTGGGAGGTTGGACATGAAGAGCTTGAAGGTCTTGACCCTTTGGGGTAGGACGGCCACCGGCCCCATTCTTAATTCCCCGATTCTTCAAATCGAGGAGAAAATAGGGAAACTATTTTTATTATTTTATTTTTCTTCTTGTGAGAAACCAAGATCTAGTCGTCGATTTGATCTTTCCTTGTTGGTTCTTCTCGCGCAATGACTTCGCGTTTGCTTTAAATTACTTGGGTCCTCAGCTCTTATTTCATGAGTCAATTGATAGTGAGATGAATCATTCATTCATTTACTATTATTATAAGTATTATAACATAGGCTAAATTAATTTAAGTTGTAAGTTTAGTGTTTAGTTAAAAGCGTTGGAAGGCTCGTCTGAAAAACGAACAACGGGAATGGGAACTTTCAATGGAATTCCTGAAACGGAGATTTCAGCCTGTCTCTCCTCGCTCTCTGCATTGACAGATGAGAATTTGGAGCTTCTGATTGAAAATGATGAATTATTTGAAGAATTCTTCAGGAATAACGCCCAAGTAAGTGGCAAAGTGACTTTGAGAATTGAATAAATCAATCATTTTAAACGATTTGATAGGACTGCTAATGAGTTATTCTGGAAGATGGTTTAAAATTAGTTTAAAAATTTATACTTGATAAATTCATTAGTATCTTGACAAAAGTAATTAAGCAATTGAATTTTTTCAGGTTCAATCTTGGGAGAAAGAGAAAGTTAAGATGACATTGAACAACAAGGAAATTGCCGAATTCAATCTTACTTTTGAGCCCAAGTTGCGTGAAGGAAAAGCGGCCCTCATGGATCTCTACGAGAAAGCCCGAGCTGCTGCTGACGAAGTCGAAACTCGACGTGCCTTGCTTCGTAACCATTGCAATTATTTTACATTATATTTAATTATAGTTTACTTTATAAGTGTCACTGTTCAACATTGCTAATTAAAATATTAATAATTATGTTGTTTTTAATTTTCAGAATCATTGAGTAATCAGACGTCGCTGGAGACAACGCATGCTCTTCTTCAAGCATCTTTGGCAGAAGTTGAAGAAGCGTCTGAATCTCTTGGAGAATCTTTCTTGGATGGGAGCATTGAGCTTGAAATATTCCTAACTGAGTTTTTCGCGGTTCGGACCACGGCCCATTTGAGGAAAGTCAAAGTGGACAAAATGAGAGAATTGGCCAATAAAAGTCGGGCAGGAACATTTAGCGCTTCTTTATATACGACCAACCTTGCAATGCCGATGCCAAATAAGTAATTTGGTTGAACCTTACTGCGATTATCTTTATTTATCATAATTTAATAAAATTTCAAACCTTTTTTTCAATTTGTACGCATAGATTATGGGATATTCCTATAATGTATTATTATAGAATGACCATTTAACTGTAAATTATGTATTTATATTCATAAAGCA
>VJMY01000513.1:0-53536 GCA_009869795.1 Neelides sp. FZ-2019 | reverse complement strand
TATGCGTAAACCCTATGCGAGAAATGCGGGCGCGCGATAGCGTTGACTTAGAAAGGGGACATTGAGATTTCGAAAACTCGATGGACAGGGTCTTAAAGATAATTAGGAAAGTATTTTTTTCTCTTAATGCCTGTGTATTATACATTTAAAAAAAACTAATTTAATTCAATTGTTTAAACATATTTTTCTTCTTAGAATGTTATAATGGCAAAAGGAATTTGTCCATCAAAATAAATAGTGAGATTTCTCCCACAATTTTCATTAATGTGGAAGATTGTTAAAAATAATAATTCATCAAGCCAAATTAAATAGAATTCAAATGTGAAGATTATTTAAATTTTTGTGATAAAACATTAATTTTTTTATTAAAGGATGATATTAAAGCGCTTAATTATTTTAAAAAAGAGAATTAAAGCAAAGGGCATGCATGAATTTACATCCTGTGAATAAATTCCTCATATCTTGATAATGTCTTTCTCCTTTTAATGGAACTCTCACCCTCGATTCCAAAACAGGATCAAGCTCCTTCATAACCATATCACTTTAATTTTATTAAATGTGATCCATTCGGAGATAATCAGAGAGGATCTGGTGATAAGACGAACATAACATAGAGATTACCATCACCCCAACCCTCGCCTCCCTCACTTTCCCAGCCAAAGTCTTTGTCTTTAGAAGCGAAATTGAGATTGAAAAAGACTGACGAGCTGTTCAACACCCCAACTGAAGAACATCCATTTAGTTTGAACAAGTCGGTTGAGAACAAAGATAAATGTTTGCAGTTTCTCCCAAGTGTCGCTACAGAATACGTCTTTAGTTCAAAGAGAATTCAAAATGAACACGAGCGTTGACGAAGTGCGAACTTCTGAACCAACATACATGAGGTATAATAAATACACAAATGTTAAAAATATAGAAATGAGTGTGTAAATATAATTGAAATATTTTATCAATTTTATTGTAGGTATTGCAATTGTAGTTAAAATATTTAATACTTGTTTAGGATTTATCCTTGGGAAAACATTCAACTTAACTGGTGGCGAAGTTACTTATTGACAAATTGGACTTTTTGCATCTACGTGTCAATTGTGTATGTCATTGTCATTTTCTCGGTTCAATCATGGATGAAAAACCGGGAAGCGTATGATTTAAAGCGATTTCTTTCTATTTGGAATTCTGGTCTTGCAATTTTCTCCATTTTTGGAGTCATTCGGCTTTTTCCTGAAATTTCTACAGTTTTTATCAAACCAAATGGAATTTACACTTCAATGTGTGTATGGTGAGGCAACTTATTACTTTCTTCATACATATTTTTAATAAATTGAATAATAGTGTGATATATTATGATAAAGGGATGAGCACAATATTGCGACAGCATTTTGGATGCTTTTGTTTACACTTTCTAAGCTGGTTGAATTGGGAGACACTCTCTTCGTTGTGTTAAGAAAGCAGAAACTTATATTTCTCCATTGGTAAGCACACTTAAAAACTGAAAGCTTCAAAAATTTATGTTTAATTGTGATAGAATACTTACATAAAAACTATTTTTAATGCTCACATTTTCTGACAGGTATCATCACTTCACTGTAAGAATTCAAATGAAGATTTAAGAATAAGAATATTTAAACATTATAAAAGATTGAACTAATTTGTAATTCAGGTTCTCATGTATTGCTGGATAACATACGGACTTTACGAACCAAGAAGCAGATGGTTCATGTTAATTAACTATTTTATTCATAGTTGGATGTATTCATATTATGCATTAATGGTTAGTCCAAATAACAAAAACAAACTTATTAACGAAATAAAAAAAATTGCCAAATGCCACAAAAAACAAAGCTAATACCTTAAATATTAATATTCAACAATTAAAACTTTAATATTTTAGTCTTTCGGCTTTAAAATCCCTCGACACTATGCGAAAGTCATCACAATGTCACAAATGATCCAAATGGTTATTGGATTTGGAATAAATCTTTATTGTTTATGGACGCTGAGTAAGCTCCAAAATTTTATTATTTATTAGATTATAATCAATCAATATTCTTAAATTCATTTTGTTCAATAACAGATAATGGAAATAAGTGCCGCTCGGAGTATGGAACTTTATATGCTTCTCTTCTAATGTACGGAAGTTATCTCATTCTCTTCGGAAATTTCTTCATAAACGCTTATGGAGGAAAACCTGCAATCAAATCTAAGCAAAACTAAATTCTTTATTTAAGATAGCTTTGTAAACATTTATATTTTCATGTATGATGTATGAACTCTAAATGAACTAACTTGAACAAGCCATTCTTGTTTCTTATACTTTCATATTTGTTTAGCTCATGTACAAGTATTTAATGTCCATGATTGATAAACCAATTGATTTAAAACACCAATGCCATTGTGATTTTTCTTATACTGCTCGTCAGTAAATGTTTATAAACAGAGTAATAAATTACTTCATTCTTTATTCTTATACTTCAATTCTTTCGATCTTTATGAACAAAAAACATAAAAGCATAAAAATAATTTCAAAATAAATTAATCCAAAACTGATATTCTTTTAAAAAATACTTTTTTTCTTTTTAAATAGTAGGACTTAAGATGGAATGTATTTATTTATCTATACCACACGTAGATAAATATAATATCATAAATATTGTCAGTTATTTTATCAAATGCTTTAAATAAGTATTTTATATTATATATAAGATTATCAAGATCCATGTATTTATTTCTTCATACAATTAAGTACACTGATATTCACAATAATTAAACTTTTAAATACATAATTTCAAGTTAACTCGATTTTTAAATCATTAAACAATTTCAACAATTTCAAGTTAAAGAATGAATAAAATCAATAATAGTTTTTATATAAATATATAAGATCAGAAATAACTAGAGTATATTTATGAATTTCAGTATACAATTGGATTAGGATTTCTTGGAAGATTAGAAAGCCTCAAGTTGACTCGATCAGCAAGATCATCAAAGCATTTCAGAGCCTTAAAAAATAATTTAATTAAAATTTAATTATATAAATTGCTTTGAATATTTTAAACATTTTAATTTAAAAATTTAAAAAGACAATACAATTACTTACATAATCGATATTTTCCTTTGTATTTAAAGCATTCATACAACAACGAATTCTCCCTTGTGTGAGTTCAGTCGCTGGATAACTCACCATCGCGGCCACAATGTTTTTATTCCTCAAGTACTTAACTACATAAGGCATCGTCCCAGTTGGAATGATGAGAGCTACCACAGGAGATTCCTCGTCACCAAACACAACATAACCCATTTGTCTCAAACGGAGTCGGAAGTATTTGGAGATCCTGCACAGTTTCTTGACTCTCTCGGGTCCTTCTGTGCTGCCCATGAGGAAATTCACTCCTTCGCCTACAAACTTGGCGATGCTCACTGGCATGGAATTCCCGTAATGATGAGCAATTGATCGAGCTCTCAATGTTGTGATCAACTCTTTGGAACCGCCAATGTATCCTCCGATTGCCCCAAAGGTCTTGGCCAACGTGGCCATCATGATGTCAACATCTCTTGGGTTCACATTTAAATATTCGGCCACGCCTTTGCCGTGAGTGCCCAAGCAGCCAATGCTATGAGCCTCGTCCAAATACACATAACATCCGTATTTCTTCTTCAATGCGACAATTTCAGGGAGACGAGCAATGGAGCCGTGCATGCTGTAAACTCCTTCAATGATGATCCAAATCTTGTGCCAGGGTCGTCCGTTATTTCCAAAAACAATTCCATTTCTAATTTTTTCTTCTAAATCTTTCACATCTAAAAATAGTTTTATTTCATTGATCAATCATTTAAAAGTTAAACTTTTTAATAATTGTAATTTCTAATATTTGTGTAAATACAATTAATGCTAAAATTTGAATTATGTTAATGCGGATGTGGGAGAAACCATTGTGCTTAAAGACGACAATTTTAGCCCTTGAGACTCGAATTCCAGCTACAATTGAGGTATGATTGAATTGATCGCTCAAAACAAGGCAATTTTCATCCATGATTGAAGGAATGTTGAGGGCATTTGTTGCATAGCCCATGCCAAACGTGAGAGCATCTTCAGTTCCGAGGAATTCCGCCATATCTTTTTCCATTTGCAAGTGAACTTTGCTCGTTCCTATTAAAAAGTATTCATATTTTAGATTTTCAAAATATAACGTATGATTATCAAGATGACACCAAAAATCTTGCGAAAAACGCAATTTTGTAATTTAACAGAAAATTAATAGGACATTGGTTAACTATTTTTACATCCCTTATAATACCTGGTCCATAAAAAGTAATGCCTCATCCAAAATCATTCATTGCTTTTAAACCAACCAGGATAATTTCATCAAATTTATATCAAGTACACTTTATTATGTAATTCATTAGTCAATAATTAGTGAAATAAGAATAAGTTAATAAATGGTAAAATAAGCACCCTAGAAATATTCAATTTTTCCCGATTTCATCGTGCCTGATCAGATTCAATTAATCGAGAGATTTATAAGGTTACGTATTTAATCAATCGGACTTCTAGATGGTCCTAAAGGAGTTATCATTAGATCTGAATTAAAAACTGCGACCATTCATCAGGCGTGATAAAAAAGGAACGTTCTTTCAGGGGAAAAATTGAATATTTTTAGGATGCTTTCTTTACCACACATTAATTTATTCTTATTTCGCTGATTATTGACTAATGAGTTGTTCAATAATTGAATTACATAATAAGCTGTACTTGATATAAATTTGATGAAATTCTCTTGGTGGTTTAAAAGCAATGAATGATTTTGGAAGAGGTATCATTTTTTATGGATCAGGTATTATGTGGTACAGTCACTGAATAATTAATTTCATTTTCCCATGTGAAAGTTCAAAAAGAAAAAAAAGTGTGTGAAATTCTTTTGAAATTTTTTGACGTATTATTACCAAATTCACTACGACTTGAGCAAAGTGCGACGCCATATTTGTGCAAAGTTTCGCTCGATCTATCAATTAAAGGACTCGGCGTTTCCGACAAATTCAAATAATTAAACGACCCAAGATTGATGCAATCCTTCGTTTTGTTTGTTAAGCTTAAACGGAAATGAGATTAAAATTACATGGGTTGTAGAGAGATGTTTGAAGAATTTGAAACATGATAATTAATATAATGATTTTGAGATTTACTTGATTGTCCATCCGTTATCTGGAGATTCTCGTTCTATGATTTTGAGGATTGGTCCAGCAGGGCCAGCAATTGGTGTGTTGAGCGTGAACCAACAGCGACGAATAATATGATTTTTGTACAAGGGTTCCCAAGATGAATATAACGGAACGTAGCCCTAAATTTTTTATAGTTTTTTTTTAAATATGTACTTAATCTTATATTAGTATTTTAACATTATTACACAAATCATCTAGAATAGAGACAAAAACTATAACTCAAAATTAAATAATATTTAGTTTATAATAATAATCCTATTTAGTTTTATCAAACGATATTTCTTACGTCTCTGTCTTTTTCTCTCTTAATGTGAAAAGTGAAGATTTCGTGGAGGGCGGCGAGAAAGAAGTTGAGGAAAAGCACAAAGCAAGTGAGAAGATGAGATTTGAGAGGAATACTAAAATGATCAAAATCTCCAGAATCCAAATTCTTCAAATGCGTATTGACTCTGTCTCCAAACGGAACGTCATTTCTGAAAAGCGATTGTTTTCGTCTCAAACCGTTATGCTGAGGGGCCACACCGTTAGTCTATTCAATAATTAATTGAAGATATTATTCTATTATATAATAATATTATCCAAATAATCAATTTCCAAATTGATTATTGAAAGATATTAGGAGAGGTGATGTAATAAATAAGTACCTTTTCGGATTCACTCATCTTTTTTCCTTAATGAAGTCAATGAGAGAGTTGGGCGGAGAGTGAGGCTCGGAAGAACTCAGCTCCTCTCAGGGCTGAGAAACGCCGAGGGAAGAATTTCTTTTGCCTTGGGAAACTCGGGGAGCTTCAATGCAATCGAGGATGTTGGCTGTACGAAAGCTCTTATAAATATACATTTTTAATTACTTAGCTATTTTCATTCAGATGGAACAATTGATATGCGCCTCTTATTCATACATATTATTAGGTTGTTTTCAATGAATCGCTATGGGCATTTGGAAACTGCATTTAATTTACTGAACTACAACATCGTAAAATACAAATTGACAGCAATTTCTAAAAGTTTCCATTTTTTCCAAGCATTTTGACAAATTAAATGTCATTTTTTAAATTTTTGTGTAGTTTCCAAATGATCATAACGTTTCATTGAAAACAACCTAATATGAATCATTGGGATGAGAATAGACCCTTTGGAGTTTTGCTCGACATAAAATAAGAAACCATTTGATGAAAATGATAGGGTAATTCCTTTAGGGCTATTTGCCTTCAATGGATGTTACATAGACAAAAGTTTCCAATGAACAATTTAATTTTGTATAGTAATTCCTTAATCTAAATTCATGATCAATTAGATTTTATTTGAAAGCTATGCAAGATTCAACATTATATTAGCTACAATCCAGTGTATGTGAGGTTCAAATGGGTTTCTTTCAAGCCAATGCAAAATGCAATATGAAATATTCAAAGCAAATGGAAGAATGGAACAATCAAATACATTGTCAAAAGATGCGACAATGACAATATGATTGAATCGAGTTCAACTTCATTTAATTGCTAAGTAATTTGCAGTAAATAAAAAATATTTTTTTTAAATGGACAGACAATTTTATTATTCATTTTCGTTTAAAAATAAATTCCGTTTAAATCTCATCACCCAAATCAATTTGAAGAATCTAATTAGTTCTAACAGAAATTTTACTTGATAAAGTGTTATAATGGAGAGTCAAACGAGAGGAGCTGGTGACAAAGTGGGAGATGGCTTGAACAATTTGCCTAGAAAGGAGAGCAATTTAAAGGAAAAGGCTTCCACGGAAAATATTGATGTTGAGAAGATCATCGCCACTCGCGTTCTCAACTTTGCCCCAGCAAGAGAAAAGCAAGGCTACATTGGAAAAATTGAAATTGGCAACAAAAATGACTTCATGATCGTTTATAAGGTAAAAACAAAATATTCTGCATGTTAATCTTTAGTCTAAAAATTTTTAACTTTAATTTAAATATCAGATATTAATTATTGAAAATCTGTTTGATAGTTGAAGCACAATGCATCTGGGCGAGGACGATACCGCGTGAAAGACGTCTGTGGAACCGTTGCTTCATTTGGACGAGCTTCGATTCCTGTCTATGCTCCTTTGGTCGATAAGGATGGAAGGGAATTTAGGAACGAAACAGTTGAAAAGGACAGATTTGTCATTGAGTGGATTCAAGGGCCACAGTTGAAAAAGTCATCAATCGACTCATTTGATGCAAAGAATTATTGGCTTGTAAGAAAACTAATTTATTAGAAAATTAATTTATTCACCTAGATTTGCGTAATTGCTCATTTAAGATAAAATTAATATGTAATGACAGATGATGAGCGAGTTGAAGATCACACGGATCATCATTCCAGATGTTTTGGTCTGGGATGTTCAAGTTAACCCTGAAATTTCTCGCACGGACACTCTCGAAGACATGATTCGAAAGTTCAAAGAAGCCCGCAAACGACAAGAGGAAATCCACAAAATTGGGAACATCCACATGTACAAGGAAGAGTTGATGGAGCTGGAACGTCGGAAAGTTGTGCGGGATGCGTTAAGAGAGAACAGAAAAATGATTTTGGTTAACACCATTTCGACAATCGGATTGTTCACCTTCTTCTACTTCTTCATCTACCCGGCTTTGTTGAAGGAGAATCCATGGGAAGTGGAAGTTGAGAAAGTCGTGGAAGTTCCTCCATGGTACGCCCGCTACGTCAATTTCTTTGACTTCTTTGGATATTTCAACTACTGACTTTGAGACTCATTTGTTCTAAATTAGTTACCCATGCCTGAATAGCAATTACCATATAAATGCGTGCATGTAACAGCGATAATTTATATTTCGTAATATAAGATCAAAATTTTAAAACTCAAAATATAATTAACTTAGATAACGATTTACTATAAATGATGATAATCATTGATGACAAGTCTACAGAATTTGTTCAAATACTCGAGAACAATGAATAAAAAATAATTTGCTTTGTTCATTCTCATTTCTTAGTCTTGACTACTTTTACTGCACATTAATTTAACTTTTAAATGTTTTTTGATTATTTAAAAAATGAAGGAATTTATAATGAAGTGAAGATGCATAATATTCATAATGCTTCATAGCTTAATATATGAATTCTAAACCTACTTTTATCCTTTGCGAGTTTTACTTTTGAAAATAATATTCTTAAAATGTAATTGACTTTTAAGTTTTCATGTACTTTTCTAGTTTGACAAGCTTTTCACTAACAGTCCACAATTTTGCTGCAATTTCTGGAGAGAGTCGACGATTTGCTGGTTCAAATCTTTCATAAAAATGATAAAAGTATCCCGATTCGTATGCAAACTTCTTAGACAGAGCACAAAATAAAACGGCTTCACATCCCTATATAAAAATTTTTAAATTAGCTTACAAGTAGGTATATTAGAACTTTTGCCATTCAAATCAATAAATAGTTAAGTACCGTTTCTGGAGAAAGCCCCATAAGAATCTTTGAAAAATAGGTGCTGAATTTGACATGCCATGGTAGATATCTGAATATGTCGGTCATGACGTGACCCGGACACAAGGAATAAGTGGTAACTCCAGTTCCCCCCAACTTTCTTCCGAGTTCCTTCATGAACAGACTATTTGCGTATTTGGAATTATTGTATGGCATGGTTTCCAATATCCCCAAATCATTCTTTGTGAGCATGAGGTCGTCAAAATCAAGGTCGGACAACATTTGATTGAGTGAGGAAACGGCAACGATTCGACTCGGAGCTCCACGTTTCAAGTTCTCCAAAAGAAGATTCGTTAAAAGGAAATGTCCGAGATGATTCACTCCAAAGTGAGTTTCAAAAGAGTCCTTTGTTTTGGTCAGAACTTTGCTCGGGAGGTAAAAACCAGCATTGTTAATTAAAATGTGAATCTTGGGAAATTTACTCTTAACGCTGTCAGCAAAACTTTTAATTGAGTTCAAGTCAGCAAGGTCGAGACGCATCAAATGCTAATTAAAATAATTAATAAAACAAAATTTAAATTATGAAAATTATTAAATATATTTTATATATTTATTAATATAGGTAAGACTATATTTTATATATAAAAGAGTTAAGCAGTACATTAAATCATGAATAAAAATAAAGTTCTGGCAGAAACAATCAATTATTTTATTATTATTAGTTAAAAATTTATTAAATCAAATGAATTTTTGTGAATAACCAGTTTTGTTGATAAAGTCTTTTCTTGGATTTCTTCATAAGCAAAAGTCCCTTGTGTGAGATTTCTACAGGCGAGAACGACAATGGCTCCACGAGCTGCCATAGCCATTGCTGTAGCTTTCCCAAGCCCTGTATTTGCTCCAGTGATGACCACAACTCGATCAGTGACATCTTCTTCTTCTCTGTCAACAGGACCCCAGAGAAAGAGACTCAACTTCATAAGAAAGTTCTCCCATATTAGGTATCGAATGAAGAGATATAGCTGCCACATGACACCTCGAAAAAAAACTTATTTTTTTCAAGGGTCAAAAGCACACTTGTTAAACCCAACTTCCTCTTGAGTGACTTGAAAGACGAAAACCTGGTTATTATTATATTATTACTTATTACTTTAATAATAGTAGCAGAGCAAGGTGTATGATAATTAAAATCACTCGAGTTTTCCCCCTTGACCACCTCAACTGGCCTTTTGGAAGGAATAGCCGTTTTCCTATTCATACGAGTGTTTGTGCATTTCAACTTCAGTTTACATCATACCTTTAGCCAACATCATTTTCAAAAATATTTTTCTCGCATTCTTATGTTTATTGCTAGCCAGAATAGTTTTCATGGCTAGGCATATCTTTCGTCTCCACTCTTGAGAATAAGAGAATGAAGAATTCTCATGGGAGGAAAACACAAATGAAGATTTTCACAGACAAGAAAACTCTCCGCCTATTTTCTATCTTAAACCTTGAAATCTCTTTAAGCGAAAAAACTATTTTTATTTCTCATTTTAATCATCAGCTTTACACATATATGCAAATAGTATTCAAAGTTATGTAATATGAAAAACTTCTTATGAATGTGAAGGAATTAAATTAGATAGACTATATTCTATTTATTGATATCATTTATTAACTTTAAATATATATTTAAATTATTCATACCATACCTTTATTATTTCCTTTACTATTTTACAACAATAATAAGTATATGTTTATTGATAATAATATACCAAATAACTTAGATTTAATTGATTATTAAATTTTTATTTAGGTGTGCCATATTATTTTAAATATTACCAAAAATTAAGACAGCTGTATGACTAAACATTAGATATTATTATTAAAATTAAAAAATTCTCATTTGACAAAGATAGAAGCTTAATTAGAATAATGTATAATTAATGATTTATTTGTCGTGAAAATTAGCATTTGGTTTATTACTCTCTTTATCTTGCAATATTCTACACGCACTTAAAATTATATGGTATCATAATCCAGCAGTCATACAACTCACTTTGCCCCTTTGACTAATGAGAACAAGGACGTTCTTTTGTATCAAAAAGTAGATTAATTTAAAGGTTTACAAATGAAAGTTTGTTTTGTTTTGAAATATTTGAAAGCTCATCAGAACTATGAGAGTTTTTTGACTTAAACGGCTAGTAAAGGGACGGCAGCAGGATTCCCATAATTCTTGAGAACTTGAAGTTCTTCAATAATGAGATCTCTGAGGAGATGAGCCGACGCGTCGTTAGGAATAACAGCCTTGTCCGACGTCGTAGCGATTTTAATTGCTCCATCATAACTTACAACAGCGACAATGATGGCAGTATTTCCAGCTAAAAGTCCGCTTCCAAAATACATGTCTGTGACTGGATGGCCAATAAAGTTCATTGGTTCTGTGGGTCCAGGAAAGTTAGAAAGGATGGAAGTTGAAATGGAATTCTTTCCTAAGGCTCTCACAAGTCCAGTGAATAAACTCCCAACGGCAGTCCAAAGCCAAAACAACGTTACTGGCAGTGTTGAAGTTCGCATTGCCCTCAAGTTTTTATTCACAATCTTTAAACGCTTCCTTGGATCAACAACTCCAACAGGAAGACCAACAAAACATGCCGTTCTATTTAAAAGAAAGAACTTTTAATAAACAATTATAATAATAAGGATAATAGTTCATCTTTGGTTTCTCTTCTGTTTTTTTGTCTAAAATCACTTTAATTTATAAATGTAAATATCATTGATGGTCTGCTCTATATAATTTATGAATGCTTTTAATTTTTTGCAATTAATTACGTGTGGTTTCTCATTTTGTCGGGGTGACCAGGAACAGGCAAGGCCGTGCCGCAAGAAATCTTAGGTGGTAATTTAACTCCTGATTTGAGCATGTGATTTCTAATGGCTCCGGCAATTGCTCCTAAAATGACACTTGTGACGGTGACTCCATGGAGGGCTTTGATTTCTTTCAAAAGGGTCATCGGGATTCTCTGTGTAACTGACGTTTGAATCTTTTTGGTCATTTTCTTTTCTGGGAGATGGTAGTCGTTGAAGTCAAGAGCAGAAAAGAGAGTGTTAACAAAGTCGAATGGAGCTTTGATCAAGAAAATGATCCCAAAGGCCAATCTCATGAAAATATTCTTTTTCGGACCTCCTGGCACAGGAATTTGACATTTGGCTGTAAAGTCAGCAGCATGGACGAGCATTTTGGCAATTGAGAACCCATCTCCTAACGAATGATGCTAAAAAATGAATTCAATTAAAGTTTATGTAATCTCAATGTGAATCTTCAATAATTAAGATTTAAAAGTTTCAGGCAATCTTACAATTTTAATGATAATTACACTTTTCTTAATCTCTGGCGTCGGATCATCCTTTCGTCTTAAATCCTTTAAAATGTAAACTTCCCACGGACTTCTCGACTTCACATGGTTCATTTTAATTACTTCTTTCTCAATTTGCACAAATTCGTCGTCATAAACAGGCTCAGATCTGTCAAAGTATTTTACATGATTCTTTATATCAAAAGTTGGATCGCTTTTCCAAAATTTGAATCCCATCCAGCTTGTGATATATTGGCTCATTTCCGGGCGGGCAACTTCTCCATCTGAATTTTTATGAAGAATGACTCTTTCCATTACACATTTTCGTACACGATCAATGTCAAGAATCTCTTCTACAGTGATGACGCCCAATAATGTGCAATTTGGATCTGTGTCTAAAGTGTCCGAGGCGTAAATTTGTCCTCGGGCTGACAACATTTTCCCTAAATCTGGCTTCACAATTGGAGCTAATTTGAAGATGATGAATCTATAAATGAAAATAGGAAGAAAAAATGTCAAGGCACAAGGCAGAATCCCAATTAGCACAATAGAAAAAATCACTAGAACTATTTTCCATAATGTTATTTTCCCCGCACGGTATAATGTTTTTATCACCATTTTATAAATAGTTAACTAAAAATGAACACTTGTTGATTAACAATTTTATTAAAATTCAATATTTTAGCGTTGTGTTGAATGAGATATATAGGTGTAGCGTGTACGATAGATTGTTTAATATTAAGTTTACCATAAGTAATCCTAGGAAATCGTAGCAAAAGTTAATTTGTATGTATTTGATTCAACACGTGGAAGGCTCTTATGTCATATCGGGAATTTCGCTAATCAAAAGTGCAGATCCAAATCCAAACTCGATAGGGAATTGAGCCATGAGAAATTAGAACTTTTAGCAGAGTCTCTCTATGTTTATTATCTAAAATTACAACTCAATGGCTTGTGTTCTTTCGTATTTTGTAATTCTTCCGGAAAGGAAAGACGAAAGAGAACTGCAAAGGAATTCATTAAAGTGTAATAGAAACTCATGATGGTGGATCTTTCAACTCCTTTGTAAATCTCATTTACATTTATTATACTTATGCAACTACTAATATTTTTGCATATAAATCATGTAGTTTATTTACACCCATCTTCAATTATGCCTCAACTCCATAATGAACTTGTATTATGTATCATTTGCTCATCATTCTTGGGTGAAGGGCAAGAATTGGAATAATAATTATCCCATTTCTTCCTTTTCTTGTCTTCACTCGCCTTGGAGTGGAAAGCAAGTGTATTAATTAGGAATGGACCTCTATAATTAATTTTTAAATGAGATTCCTATGTTCGAGTGGATTAAGTGTAATAAACAAAATAGAATAAAATTATAAGTATATGCTAAATTATATATTGTTGACCATTTTTATTGAATTTGCTGATGGCTTAATGAATATAATTATACGCTATTCCTTTATTACTCCTTATAAATATTGCACTTATATTTTAATATGGCAAAATTGTTGTTCTTCTTCGACTTCCTTCCTCTTCCTTTAAAGTTGAATCAATATACATAGGAATTTCCATGCTGATTGAATCTTGAAGGGTAAGGACACGGTTTAACCGGCTTAAGGATATTATATTAGCCAATTGCCTTTGGAGTTCACATTTATATCATTATATTCATTCTAAATATATTATATTCTATTGTTATAATTAAAATACTAAATACTTCTTAGCATATTTAAATTAGTAATTTAAAAATGTTAGTTAGATAAATGGAAGTATCGAAAATGAGATTAAAATATATTATCTTGCTTCTAATATAATAGTATGAACTTTACACATTAAATTTTTTACAAGGTTTTTTTGAAAACTCACATATATTGATGTTTAATCAATTATTAAAGTCAAACACGTTAAGGCATCAAGGCAAAGGTAAGCCTAAGAAGTTAGCCCAATGAGTCGATAAATTATTCAGTTATCAGATTTTTCTTTTATAATGTAAACCTTATAAAATAAACAACGAGCCTCTTATACCAAAATTCTCTTATATGAAATGTTTTGAGAAAATATGAGTGGTTATTTTCATGCATAAAGTATTAATTGTAAGTTACACCGGAGGAAATAAGCTGAGAATAAATTGCAATTGAAGGGGCTCGTATTGCTCTAACAATTTAACATTGTAAGTTCCCACCACGTCACTGATTGTGAATTCTACGGCTTTTCAATCTGACTCTGAGCCTGGAAAGAGAAAATGAAGAGTTGGAATTCCTTCTCAGTCTGGCACATTAAACATAAGAAGTACCTTTTATTGGAGTCCTCTTGAGCTCTTTGGCTCCCTAAGAAATGAATTTCATTTCAAGACTCATTTCACAATTTCCTTCATTTAGAAAAGAAGGATAATTAAGATCCAACTGAGCTCGATCAATTGAATTTAATTACTCTCTTTCATTTTTCAATTTCCTTTCTTCATTTTGTGAGATATGCAAATTCGTCAAAACTGAACTTGAACTAAACCAAACCGTTTAACTGTAACAGTTGAAGAATTTTGGAATCATAATGTACTCGTATTTCATATTAGAAATTTTGCTCATTTGCTATATCTTGCTGGAAAAGGTCTACAAATACTTTCACCCAACTCCAAAAGCACAAGAAACAAACTTGTAAGTATTTTTCATATTCCATTAAAATATTTTATAACATTGGAATATTTGAATATAATAGATATCTTTCAATACAATTAGTATTTAGAAAAATTATTAATTAGTTGTTGTAGAATAAGTTGAATTTTTTGTAAATGATAATTTGTAATTTAGATTCGCCATTTAAGTATAACCGCAAAGTGGTATGGATATGGATGAAACAAAAGGAATTGAGATATGGCTTCAGAATTTGCACAGATCACAGAGGTAAGAGTAATCCTTAATTTGATAGATATTTAAAAAAAGGTTTCATATATAGTATAATTCAATGAACAATTTTTATATCTAAAAATGAATGATGATGCTACCTAAATATACCTTTTGTACTCAAACTTCTAACTACGTGATTGATACTTCTTATATTCATTCTAAGCAATTGGTCGCAAAAAATAATACAATATGTCAATATGCCAATTTTTTTCTTTTCAGAATTAAGATTAGAGAACGACAAAAAATAAAAACAGGGGTGAAAGTTGAAGATTTGTAGAAGATGTATGAGCATGAAGAAGATGAAGAAGAAACCGATTACTGTTTGTGGCTTATTGTGATGGATTATTTAATGTTTGATTATTTCTAACATCCTGATTGTACATTTTTGCCATTTAAATCTTTAATTTGTAAAATGTGAATAGTAAAAATCATTATATTATAAAATAATAATAAAAATCATTCCCTTAAATATTTTAAATGTCTAATCAATTGTTCATGAAAGTTGCAGAATTTATACTTTCACAATGGTCTATTTCATAACAATAAAAAAACTTTAATACTGAAATAGGTATTCAACATTAAAAACGACTCTAATTCATATATTTATAATTTCTAGTCATTCATTCATCTCATTTTGAACATTTTTATCTTCCAGTTCAATATTAATATAATACATGAATAGTAGAAGCAACAATCACATTTGGAGATTAACAATAATGATATTGTAATTGAACACAGTAAATTTTGTTGATGAGATGAGATTGATGATTTTTGTTAAAAGCTAAAAATGTCAAAATCATTGGTCTTCATAACTTCATTTAGCAACCAAACACTCATCATATTCATATCTTATGTTATATTAATTTTATTACCATTATATCAATTAATGTAAAGCATTCATGTTCAAGGTATAAAGGTATAATATATATTTAATAAAAGTATACATACAATCATTATATGAAATGATTCATTTATTGTTCTTTTTCTCATACGCAATTCTCATTAACAAAATGGATATTTAAATTTAGTATTGCATCTGCATGTTTTGTAATGATGAATGATTATTGTAAGTTTTATTTAAAAGTACCTACAATGCTTTACTAAATATAAATGTGAAACTGAAAATACATAAATAACATCATGTCTTTTAAATTTATATCTCAAAACCATGCAGTATATTTCTTTTTGAAAAATTGCTTGTAAATTCAAACAAATAGAGTATAAATTAATGTAATAATATTTGCATTTTCCTGTCTGTATTCACGTTATGTGTATCCTCCTTGTATAGTGTTAACTATAAAACTTAATATATATTTCGCTCTGAGAATAAGAAACGGTTCTTAATTTACTTAAGCCAATTCTCTAAAACACTTAAAAGTTTTTTTGACTTTATAACCTCTTTATCCCATAATAAGAACATTCTCATTGATGATACGCAACGTAGTTTGGTTATCACATTTCAAATCAGATTTAAATCACTGAATCAACGATTACAAAAGAGGGGAAAGTTTCTCATGAACAAAATAATGGGAATGACGACTGAAGGAGCTTTCCTGCTCACCTTTCATACTCATCCCTTAAAAACTTCCTAATCCTTATCCATACTTCTGTACAATTTTGTCTCTTCTTTTCATCCAAGATTATCTGGAGTAGGTTAGAAACGTGAAGTATTTCTTCTTTCTGAGGCACAACATGTTTGCCCATATTGTCCTCGCATTTATTGTCATTTACCTCCTCGCCGTTCTCATAAAGAAGAAGCAAGAAGCAGAGTCACATAAAAAAATTCTCCCAGGTATGATTTCACCATTATAATATAATATATGCCCTACTCTTACTATACTTTTTTGAACTTATTTTGTATGTATGGTTAATCACCCCTGAAATTATTGAAAAATTAATTGATTAGTTTATCAATTAGAAAGTTAGATAAATAATTCAAATCTTTAACGATAATGATGAGGAAATATAAAATAGTTGATATTTCATATAGGACCACCAAGTTTTCCAATTATTGGATCCCTTTTAAGTCTTATTCCTTATGCGGGCAAAAATGAAGAATTTTCAAGAGATATGACAAGAAAATATGGACCCATATTTGGATTTCAGTTTGGAACACAATATTGTGGTTAGTTTGCATTACTGAAACACTTTATTATTCTGTTAATTCTGGTTATTGATTATAAGGAGTTAAAAGAAAAAATATAATGGAATTTAAAAATTTTTTTAGCTTTTACTCAAGATCACAATCTGATCAAACACGTTTTAACATCTGAAGAATGGATTGACAGAGCAAATGATCATCCAATGTGGTACGAAAGGTCATTTAACAAACCCTTAGGTAAATAAAATTTCATTTTTATCATCACGTTTAAAATGAGGATTGTTTGTTTATTAAACTTGAACATTCATAGGGTTTTTAATCGGAAGTGGAGAAGAATGGAAAGAAATACGGAGATTCACCATTAGGTCTTTGCGCCTATTTGGATTCGGGTCTGAGAACATGGAAGGATCAATGGATTTAGAAATTTTGGAACTTCTACAACACATGGAGAAAAATAACCCAATGAACTTGACAGTTGGAGGACGAATTGTTCCAATGCAAAAGTTCTTTCAAATTGCGAGCTTAAATATCTTGTGGAACATGTTGGCCAGCTTCCGCTTCTCGTACGATGACGACAAGTTAAAAATGATGGTTAAATTAGCTGATGACACTTCAAAAGGATTCAAACTTGGATTGACTCCGATGGTCGCCTTCCCTTTTCTTCGATTTATACCAGAATTGACAGAAAGGGATCTTTTGCTAAGATATCACAGAGACATCCAAAATGTCATTAGGGTAATATTTTGACCAATTTACAAGTTGCATTACTACCTAATACCTATCTTTTAAACTGACATTTCATATTTTAAGAAAAATCCTTATTAAATGATTCGGCATTGAATTTAATTAATCTAATATTCTATTTTAATAGGAAATAATGATTGAGAGAAGAACAAATGCTGAGACTTTCACCAAAGAGCCTGCAGATGTGATGGAGGTTTACTTACAGGAAATTGAGAATAGAAAAAGCCAGCCAAATGGACAAAAGAACTTTTTCACAGGTTTAGTTAATGCTTTCTAGTAAATCTTATTGCTACGTCTCTAATGCAGAATTTTCACTTTGATTATTATGCATTAGACGAGCAACTCATAATGGTCGGCACGGATTTGTTCATCACTGGAGTAGATTCAACAAGTACAGCATTAGAATTCGGAATTCTTTACATGATTCTCTTCCCTGATGTTCAACGTAAAGTCCAAGAGGAAATTGACGAGTTCATTGGAAGAGAAAGGATGCCAAGAATTGTTGATAAGCAAAAGTGCAAATAACTCTCAATAATATACTAACTTATTTTAGCTTTAAAGATATACTAATTTATTGCTTTTGAATAGAATGACATACACAGAAGCAACAACTTTGGAGATTCTCCGTTATGCAAGTAATCTTCCATTTACAATGAGGTCGGCTTCAAAAGATCATGAAATCAATGGATATTTCATTCCAAAGGTTAATATTTAAGAAAAAGTATTATAATACTAATAATGCATATAAAATAAATTTTTTAAAACTATTTCCTATTTTTGCAGGGAACTTTTATGGGACTTGACATGAAATCTATGCATTATAGTGAAAAGTTGTGGGAAGATCCGCATATCTTCCGTCCAGAAAGATTCCTTGATGAGAAAATGAATATTGTGAATGCTGAAAAAGTTATGCCTTTTGGAGCAGGTTGACATTAAAATTCCAATAATGACAAACATTAATTCTGATTTGTGTTTGAGTTCATGTTTAAATTAATGTTTGATTAAGGTAAGCGTATTTGCATGGGAGAAGTGCTTGCCAGAGGAGCTTTTTTCAAATTCTTTGCAACGCTCCTTCAGAACTACTTAATTGAGAAAAGTCCCGAGCATCCGGACCCAACGGCAGAGCCAATTTTTGGATTCAATCAATTTCCCCAACCATATTTTGCCTTATTCAAGAAACGTGTGTGATTTATTGTACATTAGGAATACAGTCAATTAATTAGCATTTCGTAATATAATTAAACTCTCTTAATAAAAAGCACACGGAACGTGAGAGAATAAAAGTATTTCTGTTCTCTTCTAAATAATCGTACATTCATTTCAATGCTTAATCACTTGACCTTGTTGTTTGTAAAGGGAGAAAATCCCCTTATCCTTATGCTCACAATGCTCAATGGCTTCACGGAGTTCCTTGAGGTCTTTCGTCTCGTAGTTTGTGTTTGTCAATTGAATGGATTTAGAAAATTTGGATGCATCAAACCTCAACTCTTTCTTCACAAACTTTTCGTCTTCCAATAAACAATTAATGCCTAAAAGAATAATTAGCTTTGAAACAAATACTCAACTATTTATATTTAATTAATATCAATTACAATAGCAATTATGTATAGTAATTTGTGTAATCTAAATTAATGGAATTTTGTTGAAGTTAAAATTTGACACTCACTTTCAAACTCTCTGCATAAATCAAATGGCATTCCTGGAGCTGGAACACAAGGTAAGGAACTCATTTTGTATTTGCTCTTTTCTAGCTTATTTTCTGTCCCATATTTTACTTCTAACTTTCGGAATTCTATAATATAGAATGAAAAGTTTGAAAGTCCGTACTATGTATTATATAACACAAAAGTTATAATAAAACACGTTTATTTATTATATAATAACTTTTATTCAATGGTTCAATTACAATTATTTGATGTTTACCTCTACAGAATTTGTTCTGAAGCTTTAAGAACTTTTCTTCATTCTCAATTTCCTTGTTCATGAGAACATTCTTCATTTTCCTTATTGAGGACTCAGTAGCACTCAAATGCATCGTCTCAAGATTTGTATCAACAATTTTCATTTTGTGATCTTGCACTTCAGCCATTTTCTACACACAAATATATAAAAATTAAATAATCTCAATAGACAGCAACAATAGATTATGCTTGACTAATTAAAGATTTTAAAGAACGAACTTCTTCTTTCTCTTCCCATTCTTGAGCTTCGAGCATTTCTAATATTTTAACTCTCTTTGCAAAAGCAGTGTCGGTCCAACCAGCTTTATTCCTCGATTCCAACTCTAAAACCCTCCGCAATAAAGCTCTGTCTATAGCTGGAACGTCCTTTAACAATGCTGGAAGTCTATTTCCTGTTTTTTTTAATATTCGTAAATTAATGATTAATCATTGTAATGTAAATAACTAACAATAAGCATAATATCAACATACCCCAAGAAAACTTTTCAAGGGCCAATATTTTCGGGAATGCATCTGGAGCTGGGAGCGTATAAGGCGGAGAATAGGGATCCGTCTGAGTTTCAGATTCCCTATAATCTGTTTGAGTTCCTCTTGTGATTTTCTTCCTCAAAGAAAGCTTCAGCGCATTTTCCCTTTTCTTCAACTCTTGAGGATTATAGTCGAACTCGTCAACAGCCAGTTTATATTTCGGTGTCGTGTAGCTATTAATGAGAAAATAAACATAAGAGTTAATTTTTGAGTTTTTTTATACAAAGTTAAAATTTGAGATTACATTTAATATTCGCCAAATTGACTTACTTTTCAATGAATCTCGCTCTATCCGCCCCTTTAACGTCAACCAAACTCATTGGAATGCATTCTTCTGTCGGCATGCTATTAAAATAATCGAGAATATGTATAATTCAATTGAAAATATGCTTATTGATTTACAGACCATCCAATTGAATTAAGAGACATAAAGTTCTTCATTGGATTTTGATTTGAAGGCTTTGGACATGACTGAACTCTAGGGAATCTCGAAACGTCACTGAACATGTAGCCATAATCATGTTTTATATACTGAATAGAGATACAGATTCACATTGATTGAATTGCAATGACAATCATATTAAATAAATAAGATAGAAAGTCAAAGTCTTCTGTATACCAAACGGGTGTTCGCTTTCGATCCAGTATAGGCGTCTTTATTGAAGTTGATCTGATTTGAATTCATGTATATTGGATCTAATCATAAACAGAGTTTAAACAAAGATGACTCTTTGGCATATTCAATATTAGTATGCCTATATTTTTATATTTTAAGTAAATTCTTTAAAGAGCACTACCGTAAAGGTAATCATGAGGTCGACTTTCTCTTACAAAAGCCACTGATTTTGGATTCTTGGGATATCCATATTCCATTGGCATTTGAGTTCCAAGGAGAAAATTCTCAGGTTGTGGCATTCCTAATTTATTGTCTTCTGCCATGTCTGGATCTTAATATTAATTATATATTATAGAAGTAGTTTTTGTATTAAATGCAATGATTATTAGAGTACAAGATGAGCTGAATAAACCATTAAAAATATTGACTAAACATTCAAGTTTCACTTTATATTATTTCCATGCATAATTCTATGCAGAATGCAGAGAGAGAACTCAATTGGATTGAGGCTTTTACTGCAATGCCCCATGAAAGAAACTACCGGATAAACTGCTCATGAAATTCTTCGAACTTTTTGAATCAATGATTCGTTTTCTCTTTCTCTGTATTTATTTTAATTGTCATTAAGATAAAAATACCTAGGTGTAGATAGCACATTATTCGATTTAATTGACCATTCAGTGATATAATCTTCACCAATTCGCAACCTATTTAGTGCAATGGCTAAATCGAAAATCACAGATGTAGATTTATATTTACTTCTCGACGTTCTCCAATCAGCTACAGAACAAGAAGTATTTTAATTTAATCAATTTCCAATTAAACATGCCTCATATTACACAATATAATTAATCATGTATAACATTTCAAGACTCATTATGCAAAATCTTATTTATGTTTAGATAAAAAAAGCTTATCGAAAAAAAGCATTGAAATGTCATCCAGACAAGAATCCGGATCCGAAAGCAGCAGAGCTTTTTCATCAGCTTTCCGAAGCATTATTAATTCTTACCGACGTCAAAGCAAGAGTAATTCAGAATTCCACTTTTGAATACCTTAAACTCTTAATACTTTTAAGTCCTTTCTATAAGGCAATTAATAATTTTCTGTAATTAATTTAGGAAGCATATGATAGAACATTGAAAAGTAAAGAATTAGCAAAGCAGCGAACAAGAGAACTTGATTCAAAGAGACGAAAATTCAAAGAGGATTTGGAAATGAGAGAGAAAGAAGCCAAAGAATCGTCTCATAGCAAAAAGACTCAACCATTTTTATCATGTTCAGACGATGAGAAGCTACAGGTAATTTTTTAATTTCATTATTAATTAGAGCAATTGATTCACTGAAATGCAATGTGCAATGAAAACTATCTACTCTATCCGTAAATCTTGTATTTTTTATAATGGATTATGTTTTATGTAGATTGTGTATGATGAATTTGGCATGAAAAATATATAAATGGTGTTTAATATTTCTCTATATTATAGCGTGAAATTGATCGACTCAAGAAAGAAGGTTCAAAAATTCTGGCAGAAGAACAAGCCATATTCCGACAACTCTTCAAAGATTCAAATTCTTCAAGTACAAGTTCATATTCGAATCCAAATCCAAGACCAAATACAAATACCCTTTCAAATTCAAGTTCACTATCGAGCTTTGAAGAATTTGAAGCCAGAATTCTTCAAAGAGTAGCAAATGCAGCAAAAGCGCAAAAAAGAAAGCAAGAAGAAGATTATTAAGTTAAGGATATATTAACGATTTAATACCTAAATAGCAAAACTATACCTAAATAAGCTTCAATACTCCTTTTTTGTGATCTAATGAAACGATCTATTATTGATTTATAATTCTTAATCATAATAGTTATTACACGATGTGTGAATGACCGTTTTTCCTTAGCATTAAAAAGTTATGTTCAAGATAATAAAAGTTTTATACTAAAAATAAATAAATAATGAACACTATAACACAAAAAAAATTTTCATTTATTAGCATTTGTTCCAACAGCATCAGCCACAGATTTGAAGCCTCTTTCTCTAAATTAAAAATACTATTTTAAAAATGTAATTACATTTGAGTTGATTGTACAATTCTAGGAAATTCATTTTACGTTAAAATTGATGATAACTCTTCTTTAATCCGATCAACAAGTCGAGGGCCTTTGTATGTAAGAGCTGTATATATTTGTACTGCGTGAGCTCCGGCACATATTTTATCAAACGCATCTTCGCCGCTCCAAATACCTCCAACCCCAATGATCGGAATATCTCCTTCAAACATAAGTAAAATTGTTTTTTTAGTTGGTTTTCAAAATAATAAATTTTCTTTATTATAGCAGATTATTAACTATCGATTACAGATTACAGATAAATGAATCTTACCTTTAAGTTCTTTATAAAATCTTGCGATCAAACTAGTAGAAGATTCTCGCAATGGTAAACCACTCAGTCCTCCAGACTGTTCAACTAAATTTTTCTCGCTCTTCAATCCATCCCTTTTAATTGTTGTATTTGAAATAATGAGAGCGTCAACTCGTTGTCCCTTTTTCGTTACTGAACGGCAAATTGTACTGATGTCTTTGTCTTGTAGGTCAGGAGAAATTTTGAGAAATATTGGAACCCCATTTGCAACTGCATTTCTCGTTTGAATAACTTTCTATAATAATATTTCAGCATTATAAATTGACACTTAATTAAGGTTATATTGAGTATAGAGTATATAGCTCTCAATTAAATAAGTCTCTTTACTTTTAGTAAAACATCCAGATTTTCTTCATTTTGAAGATTTCGCAAATTAGGCGTATTTGGTGACGAAACATTGATAACAAAATAATCGGCAGTATTTCCAAATGTTTTAATTCCATCTGAATAGTCTTGAATTCGATCAACTGAATCTTTATTAGCCCCTAAGTTAACTCCTATTTTATATTGGGGGTGTTCCTTCTTAAAAACTTTAAGTCTAGTAAAAACTTCTTCGTGTCCGTCGTTATTAAATCCATATCTGCAATAATACGAATATAATGTTGATTAATATTTTTATTAATTTTAAAGCTTAGTATTTTATATTATCAGAGTAAGAATTCTAAAAGTATACCTATTTATGACAGCTTGGTCTTCTGGTAATCTGAAAACCCTCGGCTTCATGTTCCCAGCTTGAGGTTTTGGTGTCACACTTCCTATTTCAATCCAGCCAAGTCCAAGTCTTTTGAGACCCGACATACATTCTCCACTCTTATCAAAGCCTAAAAGTATTGTTAAAATATCTAACTAATTCAAAAAATCAAAATTGGAATTCATATTGTGATGTATAAACATAATTATATAGCATATCACACCTGCAGCAAGACCAATAGGATTTGATAAATTCAGAGAACCGATTTTCGTAGACTACAAAAAAGATTACAGAATCCTCAGAAAAGCCCTTATAAGAAAATTTGTTTGTCATGTTAAATTGTAATGTGTGCATACCAAATTATTTGGATCTTCAAAATCCGTTCTTTTCAAGAGATGATATTTGCTCACGAAAATTGCGACTCTGTGAGAAAATTCAGGATCGACTCTATTTAGATAAGGATTCAGAATTTGTTCGTAAAACTTTTCATTCCCAGACCAAATTCCGATAAGTCCGAACATTACACTTCCACTAGCACTGACGTACCCAAGAGACTTCAAGCGTTTCTGAAAATCATAAAATTTTACCAATCAAGAGTATAAAAACTTATCGTTAGATTTGAATGAAAAGTGAATACAATTAAGATTTAAAAATGACCTACCATTATAACTCGAGTTTGACTTATCATTAAAATATCAAATTAGTTAATATACTTAATGATGAATATTACGAGAATCAATTACAAATTAATGAGTTAAACAGTATTAATACTTTGATTAACAAATTTCAAGTTCTCTTTTCCTTTCTTTCTCTTATTTTATTTACATTGTACATGTAAGAAGATAGGAGATAGCTTGCCGCTGTATATTATTTGATTACCGCGTCGAATATTCGCAGGAAGCGGCTTGAGTTCAACCATACCGGACTTCATTTGTCGATCAAGAAATATTAATTTTACCAATTAATTCCATTTAATTAAAGGAAGTTCATTCTTCATTTCCATTTCGACACTAATTGATATTGGTATTTAAAGTTTAAATTATCCAAAATGGTTACTCCATCCGGGGACCATTCACCAGAACCTCTACATCATCATTCTAAAATAGACAGAGTAAGAAATTTTGATTGAAGATTCATTTATTTAATTACTAATTTACAATTTGGCATATACATATATTAAAAGTTGTGGATTTTACTCTCGGATCTTTATTTAGGATGCCCAAGTGCAAAAACATTCAGTGCACACACTTGTGTTTCGATCTTTGAAGAGAACTCACGACATGTTTTTAAGCGATCATGGGCAATTACCACCATTTAACGATGAAGCGTAATTTTAAAACTTTCATTGACTATAATTTATTGCATTTTCCATTTCATTCATATGATAAGAGTAGTAATTTAACATTCCTCCTTTAGAGAAAAGCTTAAAAGAGCAATTAAGATCAAAGACCAATTTGGTACGGTGATGCAAATTGTTGAGAAAAAGAAGAGAGAAATGTTTGCTGAGGGCCAAATTGATCCGAATTCAGCAATTAAAGACTCTTCAGAAGCATTGGCAATTACCGACAATTCTAAAACAGATTCTGCAATGGTTCTTTATGGGTATGTTATTATCATTGAATAAGAACATTTCATCAAAGTTATAAAATATCGTACGAAACTAATATGTAAAATTAATTATTATTATATGGAATTTTAGGTCCAACAAATTGACTCAAGTTCCAATGGGCTCAGATACAACCAAAACTCCCACATCTCTTGTTCAACAAACTAAAAAATTATCTGTTATGCCAAAACCCAAATGGCATCCCCCATGGAAGCTTCATCGGGTCATTGCTGGCCATCTTGGTTGGGTTCGATGCGTGACAGTTGAACCAGGAAACGAATGGTAAATATTGAAAATAAAATCCATTTTAACTTCAATTTAATTGTATTTTGAATTCATTTCAAGGTTCGCTACTGGAGCTGCTGATCGAGTTATTAAAATTTGGGATTTGGCGAGTGGAAAATTAAAGCTTTCATTAACTGGACACGTGAGCACAGTCCGTGGTCTTGTTGTCAGCCCAAGACATCCTTATCTCTTTTCTTGTGGAGAAGATCGACAAGTGAAATGCTGGGATCTCGAATATAATAAAGTACTAAATCATTATTCTTTACTTATGCCAAATGCTGTTCCAAATCCCAATATGTTATGATAAAAAAAATCATTATTTTTTTAGGTGATTCGTCATTATCATGGACATCTTAGCGCTGTTTATGGAATGTCGCTTCATCCTTCCATCGACGTTCTCATCACAGTTGGTCGAGACAGTGTTGGCCGAGTGTGGGACATGAGAACCAAAGCGAACATCATCACGTTGTCCGGTCATACGAACACGGTTGCCTCTGTGTTGACTCAAGCATCAGAGCCACAAGTTATCACTGGATCTCATGATTCTACCATTCGACTTTGGGATCTCTCAACTGGGAAGTCCATGGCCACTCTTACAAACCACAAGAAATCGGTATGTTTGACTCTTTTCTACTGTTGTCAGTTATCAGTTCATTGTTAAAATGTTTAAAAAAATATAATATAGGTACGAGCCATGGTTCTTCACCCTGAACTTTACATGTTTGCCTCAGCTTCAACAGACAATATTAAAGAGTGGAAATGCCCGAAAGGAGAATTCATTCAGAATCTTTCTGGTCATAATGCCATATTAAATGCATTGGCAGTTAATCCTGTAAGATAAAGAAATCAAACTTTAATTACATTAATAAAAAACAAAATAATTACTTTTTATTTTATAATAATTATGAATTTATTTCAGGACGGAGTTTTGGTTTCTGGAGCCGATAATGGTAGTATAAACTTTTGGGATTGGAGGACTGGATACAATTTCCAGAGGTGTGTGAAAATAAAATATGAAATAAGTATACCTATAATAATAAAAGAATAGTTACCAAAATCTAATTAATTTAAACAAAATATTTTTCAGACTTCAAACATTGGTACAACCTGGATCAATGGATTCTGAAGCAGGAATCTTTGCAATGACCTTCGATCAATCAGGTACGAGACTTCTCACAACCGAAGCTGACAAAACTATTAAGATTTACAAGGAGGACGACGAAGCTACTGAAGATTCACATCCAATTGAATGGAAGCCCGATATCTTAAAAAGGAGGAGATTTTAAATCACTTTGTTTCACTTTTCACTTCTATAAAACTCACTTTCATATAATTTTTATGTAATAATTTAATTATTTTTTTAAATAATAAAATCCTATTATTGTTCATACATCTAAAATTATAAAAATCTATCGTTACTTATTTAATCTAATGTTACATTCTCTAATAATTTAAAACTAATAATTCCATATTTAATAGTTAGTGAAATAGATAATTATCATAAAATGAATTATAAATGAATAAAGACGACAAATAATTGGATACTAAAAAGTATATACTCGCAATTTATTCATATAAAATACAATAACAAACCCATCACATCCTCTTGTACAATTTTTCAAGCATTAAAAGTGATTACTAGAAAGAATTCCATTAATTTGAAATGAAATACATTATGATAATTATTGAATTATTCTTAGCAATATGTCAAGATATAAAAATTATAAAATGCATAATCCGAGAGAGTAGCATGAACTTGTTCGACATTATCCATCCACACGAAATAACAAAATATTAATCTTTAACTAATTCATTATTCTACTAATTGTAATTATTAAATATTGTAATTTTATAAAATGTAAAAAAAATATCAAAAGAAAGTAATACTTAAGTTCATAAATAGTTAATAAAAAAGGGGATCATCGAACATTAAAACTAACAATAAGTATCAGTTTGTACGAAGTATTATAGGGACATGAAAATATTGCGGTCTTCAATAAATAATAAAATATATTAGTTGGTAATTAAGAATCAGAATATTGTGAAGTTTGCGAGAGAGATGTATGTGAATTTCAAGTTTAAATACAAAATATAAATTAAGACGAAGTAGACGTGTCGGTCGTCTTCCCTTGCTCACTTTCCGTTTCCGCCGCTGAGAATGAAATGTCGAAAGAGGAAGAACTCGAAGAGTCCGCAGCTTGTCCTCGTCCTTCTTCTTCCAAACATAAATCGATGACCTGTAATTTTTTTGGTTATTAATCATTTAATAATGAATAATTATTAACCGTTTTTAATGGGGTTGTTTTATTTTTTAAAATAAATAAATAAAAGTATATTTTCCTTACATCAGTTTTAGTCTTTTCAATGCTTCCCACGACAATTGAAGTCGGGAGAGCTCCGTTCCCATAAAGCCTTGGAGAGGGAAGAGGAATGAAACGAGACTCAGGAATAAAGGACAATTCCTCCCCAACACAATCTTTGGTCACACCAATTCGAGTGACGGTGTAGCTCTTCGCATTCAATCGAATCACCTCAACAGATGCAAAGTGAATTATGTAAAGATTCGGATGTCGGTAACCTGTGTGTTAACAAACAAATTGTTAATTTACAATTAGCCGTATGTCTTATACAATACAAAGAAAAGACACATTTTACAACAAAAACTGCTTATATGTTCATGAGTGAATATTATTTTTACTATAATAAACTTACAAACAGCAAGTGGCAACTTTGACCAAACAATGTCTTCAGGCCGAGTTCGTCGTCCAAAGGCATCAACGAAAACGGCAATATCAGGGAAGCAAATGAGGAATTCTGGATGATAATTCACTTGAGTTCCTTCCAAATTGCTCATCCCAACGTCCAGAATGGCTAATGGATAACTCGCAAAGTCTCGGCAACTCATCATGACATAATACAGACTCTCGTCAGATTCATCAATAAACTCTGAAATGATGTAAAATAATGAATACCAGTTTAAGGAATTTTTCATTTATAATGTTTTAGACTAATTTAAAAAAATAATTTGTGATATAAACATAATTATAAAATAATTTAAAATAGAATTACACACCTTCAATTTTGAAGTTTTTAAGATCAAGTTCAAATATCTTGTCGCAACCGAAAATGATAGAATTTGGAGTTTGATGAAGACAAGTGACAGTTTCGGATGTTTTGAAATGCTTTCGCCTCACGAAGCTCTCTTTGTGCCATGTATAAACAGAGAGATGATTTTGAGAGGCAACGACAATTGTGACTTCTCCAGTCCTACCATTTGTAACCACTTCAATTAGATGACAATTGATTTGAGTGTCAAGTGGCTCGACTTTGACTTTTGGCTTTGAACAACTTGCTGCCTCAGCACAAGCTCTTAATACACTCAAATGAACCACCACAACGCGACGTTCTTTTCCTATAAACCAAGAAAAAGAGCAAGTATTTAAAAAAATATTCGATTAAATCAACGTATTAAGCTTGTTTAAAAAATATAGAGGTGGAAAGAGCAAGCATGATAAATAATAATTGATAATTTAATCAATAATGTGCTCAATAGTGTGGATGCAGAAATATCTTAACGATCAAATGATTACCTTCAATCATGATGGCAAAACCAATTTTAGGAATGAATTCAATTTGTGAAACAGATCCAACACCGTCAATTTTGACCATTTCGTATGATCCTTTAGAAGCTCGACGGGAAAAGAGTCCTTCCTCACATCCAAAGAGATACAAGTCAGCCAAGAGATGTTTGACGCAGTTGATCTCGCGCCTTTCTTTCCCTTCCACAGAGTAAACGACGGCCTTTTTAACGTCACTCTTCTCTTCACCAATTGTCTCATCTGGGTTCTTCTTCTTGGGCATGTTCTTTATTATAACGTGAGCCCAATGACGCTTTTGCTCTTGAGTCATAGCAAGCAAATAAATGATTTCGTCCGGCCAAACTTTCCCTTTGACATTCGGCTGAGGATTCCAGACTTTCAACACGTAAGGCATGTCAGCTTCTGCAATGAATTTGTCCGACTCGCTTCGCTTCTCGCTCATTCTTGGTTCGACCTGGAGATTCAACAAGTAAAGGCCATTATATTTAGTGACATTACTTAATTAATTACAGATACTAGTTGAATGAAATTAAATTACAAAACAAGAATGAAGCAACAAAAAATTACTTTGGTTTTCTTCGTAAGTGTGAAGACCTGATTAGGATCGCAAACGACTTCTTGATTCGTGTAAAATTGAAGTTTTCCTTCATTGAGCCGAACGTAGCGTTTTTCCCAATGACCACCACTAAAATTTAAAAGAAATTATTTAGCAACAAACTTTCACAAATACCATCATATAATTTTGTATAATTTCTTACAAAAAATTAATTATATTCCTAATTAATGTTTAACATACACAAAGAGCTTGACCCATCCTTCTGGAACTTCATCATCTCCTTCGTCGTCCGTGAAGTGTGCAAATGAGGAGAGTGATCCAGTAGAACTTTCCTTCTTTTCCATCTCAATCGCCACGTCCAATGGGAGCCCACAAGAATTTGAGACATTAGACGTGCATTTGCTGTGGAAAACAGCTTGGCAGGCATTGCAAGCAAACGCTTGTCGTCCAAAGTAAATGGGTGACAAACATTTCCAGCATTTGTTCACTTTCATGTTGATTCTTTCGTTGAGTCTAAAAAATATAAATTGACATAAAACGCAATACTTTATTAGCTAATTAGTCATTTAATCTTTAATAGCATTTACAAGATGAAGTTAAATAAATGATTATTAGGATAGGAACCTGTGAGGAATATTATGCGACATCCGATTATTCCCACGCTCTGACTTTCCCTCTTTCTTCTTCAAAAGAACGCATTCTTCTTTCTTGGGATTTTGAGGAACGTCGTTGTTCTGAGTTCGAAGTTCTTTTTTCGTTTGAAGAACCGCGAGTTGAGTTTTCAAGCTCATGGCTTCTTCTTCGAGATTCTTCACGGCTTTGTGTTCTTGTGCTATACGTCGTGGTGTAGGCGTTTGAAGGGTCGTACTCTTCTTAATTTCCTAATTAGTCAACCAATCAAAATTCAAATTAAATACGAAATAATACGAATGTCAAATAAATAAATGTGAAAATCGTAAACTTTTTTGTTTTGGAAACTTACGATTTGTTTTCCATTTGGTGTAATGGGCGGCGGTGGAAGAAGAGGAACGTCTCTTCCAAACAACTTCTCCGCTAAGGTCTTTTTCTTACTTAAAGCCTCATTTTGAGTTTGGAGATAGTCAATCAACTTTCCTTGCTGACTCAGAGTTTCTTGAAGTCGCGTTTCAGACTCGTCTTTTTCTTCCTCCAAAAACCTCATTTCTTCTTTCAACTCAGAAACCCTTTATAAACAATGTATAAAAATATTTAGAACAACTATAAAATTTCTCCATTGGAGGGTCGAATGTAAACAAATTGGATCAAATTTAAAATAAATAATAATTAATTGGCATACTTTTGCATGAGTGTTTCACATTTTTTAATTTCTTCCGCAAGGCCTGCATTCAATTTGATATTATGCTCCTTGAGTTTCACAAGCTAAAAATTAAATTATACACAAAATATTTAAGTAAGCTAATTTATGAAATTAAAATTATATCAAAATGCTTCTTGATTTAATGGAAAATAGTATTACCTGTGGAATGAGCTTAAATGATTCATCTTTCAAAGTCGCGTTCTCATGCTTCATCGTTTCAATTGTTTGCAAGGAATATGCTTTTGCCACCTCGGCATCTTCGAGTCGGCTCTCAGTATGTGCAAGCTGATTAGTCAGATCCGAGATTTTGGCTTTAAGCTGATCAATTTGATCATGGAGAATATTCGACTCGGACATTTTCAAGACTTCGATGGTTTTGAGTGAAGACTCCACATCTTCGTATTTCTTCTCAGCAAACAATCTCAAGCTCTTCATCTCGTTCAATTCTCCTCGACATCTCCGAAGTTCGTCTTTCAATCCACCAACGCACATTTCTGCATCATACCGTCCTTTTGACTCAGACTCAAGTTCTTGAGATTTTTGAGTGAGCAAAACTTCAATGTCGCTGAGCTGGGATTCCAAAGCGCTGCAGGCTTCTTTGAGCATTGAAATGCTCTGAATAATTTAAAAACCGTTAATTTAATATTTCATGGAACAAAAATTTTAATTAAAATTGTTAATGTATATTTAATTTATAATTTATAATCTAATCATAAACTTAAAAATATTACAATTATAAGATTCTCAATTTTCCTCTCTTTCTCATCCAAACGCATGTCCTTTTCTTTAAGAAGAGTCTCGCGTTGATCCAAGGAAACTCTCAACCTTTCATATTCATTCAACCTTTCTTTGTAGTCATTCATTTCTAAAGTGGAAAAATTCGTATTAGGAAATAAATATTTTAATGGTCTAAAACTAAGGTCAAGTATGATTAACAATTACAGGCTCAAGCAACGGGATGATCATTTCTATCTCTACTTCGCTTATATAAAAAATACTCATTATAAAAGCAAAAGACTTGGGATATTTTGAATTCCTCGACAATATATATTTACACATTAAAATTTAATTACCTTTTTATTTAAGTTTTTCCAAAAATTCTAATAAGTGAAAATCATTATGAAAAAACATTTTATAATGTTAAAATAGGAATTGAGGCCTATCTTCATGAGTCGTCTTCTCCGAGGAAAGGCAGGAGGAGCCAGAATTCTCACAGCCGTATTCATAAGAATATGAACAATGAATGAAAGAAGATGGGAGGTTTTATGTCAAACCGGGGATTGGAAATATATCGCTATTGATGTCGCGGAGGAAGTGAAGGTGTACATTTGAAATTAGTATAGTTAGTAAATGAATAGAGTTTAATTAGAACATTTGTCACATTTTGTTTGTAAACCTTATTAGAAAAAGGCTTTGCATACATTTAGATTTTTTCAAAGTTTCAAAAATTAGCAATGATTTAAAAAAATTATTTTCCGAAATTTCAATTCACGAGGTTTAAGAACAAAATGACATAAATGTTCTAATTAAACTCTATTCATTTACTTACTGTACTCATTTTCATAATTTTGAGGTTTTTTTAAATGAGTAAGTATAAATTATAATTGCAATTTTAAAATACATAAAAAGGTGGCTTTTAGGGGAATTTCAATGTCTTCTACAAGATTACATTTGTATAAATTTAAAGATAAAAGTTCGTCGCACCACTTGTTAACTTGGTATTCATGAAACTTAGGTTAAACTTTTCTATAATAGTTAAATATAATAGTCATAGCTGTATGTGCATGGTTAGGAAAGAAAATGAAACGATAGTGAATGTGTAGTATTGTTGACAGAAAGGGAATGTGAGTGGTGGATCGAAGGAAGCGTGAAGGAAACATTCACGCAGGACAGCCCTGCAGAAAGGACAGGGATGATCATCCCGTTGCTTGGATTTAATGCTACGTTTTTGGACTGGCCCACAAAGAGTAACTTTTTCACCTTTGTTAATTCTAGTCAATTCGCCTTCCAAGGTTGAAACAAACGAGGCCTTTTCTTTTAAGCTCATTTCCCTTTCATTTTTCAGAAATTCCTCTTGCTCAAACTTCTCTTTCATCTCTCCAATTTCATTCTCGAGTTGAGCAACTTTCTTCTCATGAGCCGACACAGTTTCATGAAGGTCGTAGGCCTTTCGTGAAGATTCCCTGTTCATTTCACTGAGCAAGATGACTTTCTCATCCGTTTCTTTCTTCTCTCGAGTCAAAATGCGTAAGTCGAGCTTCGTGTCACTTAATTGCTTTTCTGTTTGGTGGAGAGCTTTTTCCGCTTCCTTCACTTTCTGTTTATACTCAAGAAGATGTTCTTTGACACTGTCCAAGTTCACTTGGCTCTTTTCAAGTTGGTCTTGAAGAATTTGAACGGCTCCTTGCTGCACATCCAATTCCCTTCCTTTGGCCAATACATCTTTGGTTCGCTCAGTCAGATCGCGTTTCTGAAAAAAGTAGTTAAATTAACAATATTATACACATAATTATAATTTACGTGAAATATATTCGTGCTTTCGTAATTAAATTATAAAAACTATTTTCACCTGTTCTTCTACTTGTGTTACTGTAAGCTCGAGCCGAACAATGTTTTCTTCCAATGCTTTGTTCTTATTGTCTTTTTCAATGTTTTCCTTTTGCATTTGCTCCAAGCGCAACTTCAATTCATTCACTTCACCAATCCTTCTCTCGAGATGAGCCTCAATTTCATCTGTTTTCTTGCTGATGACCAAATCCCTCTCTTTCTTCAATTGCTCATTTTCAGAAAGGATTTCGCTCATGTAGGCCTCGGCATCTTTCTTATTTTTGGCAAATCTGTTGATTTTGTTGTTAATTTCTTCAAGTGTGGCATCTCTGGCTTGGCGTGCCTCGTCAAGTCGACCTTTCAAATCGCTAATTTCAACTTCTCGCTCTCGTACAAGTCCTTGCCATTTGATGTCAACCTCCTTCATTTCGACGTCCTTCTTGGCAATTTCGTTAAAATGCTTCATATTCAATTCGGAAATTCTGTTCTCCAAATCTGAAGAATTTTTATGGAGATGACTCTCCATGATTGAAATGCTTCCTCGGAATGACTACAATTATAAAATTAAATAAATGTTGCGTATTTAAATCACAATTATAAAATATTACGACGAATTTCGTAATTAGCATAATAGTAAATATGCTTATAATTTCTAAGTCAAATATTTAAAAATGTTTTACCCTTGAAACTTGAGTCTGATGTTCTCCATTTGATCGGTTTGCGATTCGAAGTTCACTTTGAACCTTTTTCATTTGGCATCTTAAATCCGTAATTGTAGCCTCCAAGTCAGCAACTTGAGTTTCTTTTTCTTTCACGAGTCCTTTCTGGAGTTCAATTTCATTCTGCAAGTCTGACAATTTCTTCTTTTGAGCAGACTTAATGTCTTTGATTAAACTTTGACTTTGGTCTTGAAGGTTATTTAGACCTTCCATTTCCTCATCAAGTTTCTTTTCAAGTCGACCTTTTTCCAATTCAAGACGTTTCATATCGATTTCAAGTGTCGCAATTTTTTGCTCCTTGCCACAAATCAAATCTTTGGACTCTTCAAGTTTATCTTTTAGTTCTTTCATGTCATTCATTCTAAAAGATAAATAATTACTAATTTTAATGCTTTAATTTAAATACATTTATAATTTATGATGAATGACATTAACATTTTTATAACACCTAGTTTCATTAAATAAAATTAAATAAAAGTCAAAATTTCTTTAAGGATTCACTTTATTACCGATCAAGCAAAACTGCATTTTTTGCATTTAATTCTGTCTTTAGCTTAATTAAAGCTTCGTCTTTGTCATCTAACATGCTTGAATTGTTTAAGTCAAGAAAGCTGCCAGTTGATAACCCTGTTCCATTTCCTTTGCCCATACTCATTATTTCTGCATATTGGAAGGTTTTAGTGAATCCGACAAAAAGCGCATTTCTAATGGGCTTATCAAGCCCGTCATCCTTTAATAGTACTTTCTCACTAAAAGTATACTTGCCAGACTCATCGCCAAAATGTGGAATACAAGGAGCAATTTCTGTAAATAAATTAAATTGTTTTAATAAGTCAATAATCCTAAATAATGATGTCATAAATTACATTATTTAAATAAATATGTCAAAATAATTAATAATTTGACAAACCATCGCGAAGTCCATCCCAAATGATCGAGTAAAAAAATGAATGACGGAGAATGGCAGAGTAATCAAGTCTTTTTTCTTTGTCATTTATGAGCTCAGATATGAAGTCGATCATTTCTTGAGAAATATTTGTCGTTGTTGGGTACTTGACCGATGTCTATAATTAAACATTAAATATACGTAATTTAATTTTAAGACTCAATGATTTAGAATTTTAAAATGAATTTACAAAATCTATAAAGGTAAACCTTGAAGGAGACAATGCTGTTGTAAACGGCATAATTGGAATCCCCATCAAAAGGAACATTTCCAAACACACTTTCATAAGCAATAACCCCAAGAGACCAATAGTCACATTCGATCCCGTAATTCGGAATGAGTTCCTAAAAATCAAATCAAAACTTGAGTATCAAAATTGTGAAATTAGTTTTTTGACATAACCATTTAGAATAGGCTCACTTTTTCGGGATCATCTTCAATGGAGAGAAGGACTTCGGGTGCTACGTAAGTCATTGGACCAAGAGGTGCTGAAGCGATGGCTTTCCCCTTATGAATTCGAGTTGATGATCCAAAGTCAATTAACTTTAAATGGCCCATTCCGTCAAACATAATGTTTTCGGGCTTAATGTCCCTGTCATTTAAGTTGTAATTAAAATTAAATGATATTTCAGAATATACAATATGTCAGATTCCAAATATTTGTAATTAACAATACCTATGAACAAATCCCAATGAATGAACAGCGTTAATTGCAAGAGCAAGCTCAGCCAGATAAAACCTTGCCATTTCTTCTTCAAGCCTTCCATCGTGTCTATATTGTTTATATTAAGTAATTTAGTTGAGATTTGTCAATCAAGACTATAATTAATGTGATTTTAATTACGAATAATTTGATTAGAATGAATAATGTTGGAAATTACAAAATATTACTTTTGAAGAAGAGATCTGAAATCACCACCGGGAAGATGTTCTGTCACAAAATACAATTTCTTCAAGTCTTGAAATGAATACACAAAATGGCAAATCCAAGGAGAGTTGGATTGAAGGAGAATCGACAATTCATTCTCAAGAAAAACAAGCTGAAAATTATTTTTAAATAATTATTATCATTCAAACTTTTCTATTTATTAGTATGATAATGATAAGGTAAGATTTAAATGGCGACTTACATATTTTTGAACAGTTTCGTTGAATTTGTCAAAAATCTTGGTGGCACAAATACGACCGGTTGCTTTTTCCTTTGCGATCCTCACTTGCCCAAACTTTCCTTCTCCAATAACATCTCCCAGTAGAAAATCTCCCAAATTTATTCTCAACTTCCTCAAATCCGAAGTAACGTGTTCAACTTAAAAATAAAATTGAAAATTGAATCTCATTCTCATAATTTTACTTACTTTACAACAGTGAAAGTATTTAATACATTTATTCAAAAAGTATTTGAGTGGATTCTCTTTTGGTTTCTTCTCTTTCACTTCATCGTAAAGAACAAGGAAAGCATCGAGCAGAGAGTCACCGTCGAGATCGAGTGAGTTTTCTTTCATCATTGAGACGTCTTTTCCCCTCTTGTCCCTTCCACTTAAGATTTGCTTCAATCTGCCCTTTCTCACATGGATGGCATTCGTCTCCTTACCATCCCCATCAGCATTCATTATACCTGATAAATTTGTATTTAAAAGTTAACTTGGCCAATTGACCACACATCAAAAGAGCACTATACATTCTAAAAATCTGAATGTGGTAACTGAAGTTAGGCAAGTTGACAAGATTTGAATATTGAAATATATATATTGAAAAAATGAAAATCTCAATTAGCTTACCTTTAATTAGCGTAATGATTACGGCCTTTAGAAACAATCGCAGAGGAAAATTGGTATTGATGTATTTTCATAGAAAGTCTCTGTTAAAGAATCTAAAAAATAGCAAAAATAAATAAAATAATTAACCATATATTTCTTATGGCATGGAATATCGAAAGATAAAGTCAATTTGTAACTCAAAGAAAAGATTTAACGTTTAGTTGTCTTTAAATCAAAATTAAATGAATGAAGATGAACTTTAAATTTTATTTCCGGCTAAAATGAAACAAGGAGAAAATAACTCAAGTCAAGAACAAAAGATTATAATGAAAAAAATATTATTTTACTAACAACCTTTTGTGTAGATTCTCTTCGTGCAAATTTAAAATTCGCCAATGACGCAAAATGACGTTAGAGAGCCAAAAAGATCTCTGACTGTGTGACAAGTGACGAAGTGACAATGTGATCGAACGTAGAGCGAACGAAGAAGTGAAGCTTTTCAATTCTCCAACGGCCAAATGAGATTTTCCCACTCAAATTCGAGATTCGTGGGATTCGCAAACCGGCGCAGTGGAATTCTCTCTCAGCATTGCTATGTCATCCTAAACTCTGCCGCCCCTTGAGCTGCCTTTTCAAAGACTCACCTTCGCTTTCGTCTTTCGCCTATATCAAATAGCCTATACGTATTCATTCACCCATTCATTCATTCGTTCAGTTACCCCTTCTGATAATCGGTTTAATTTTAAAAGTCCCCAAATATACTTCGTTTCGCCTTTTTCTTACTCCTTAAAATTAATCCCTAATTGCATCATTACCGGTCATTTATATCGTCGGTTAAAAGGTTAATGGGAGTCTAATGTTATGAATCTGTCCACTAATCCACTTACAAGGACTCTTCCTCTCTTTAGGTATTTAACGGGACTATTGACTTGTCGCCAAGAACTTCTACCCTACTAACGGTGATTGAGCCTGGCGTCTGAGTCTGTCGAGGTTAACAGTAAAGAACCCCAAAGCGATAGTGCTTAATGCTCTCGAGCTCGCTCAGATACAGAAACGTAGTTGGACTCTGCAGTATTATCAGAAAGTTCAAACAGAACAGAAGTCTCTTCAGTTCTCATCCATTCTTTGGTCTCGACTCTTCAGGGAAAAACAAACAGGTAAAGACTAAAGTTCATTTCGTTACCTTCATGATTGGCTTTATGGCTTGACTAATTTAAAAGCTCAATCCCGATTAAATTTTGAGCCAAAAGAGCTTTTCTTTCTCTTTCCTAAAACAAGTCTTGAGATTATAAAATTAGATCTTATATATAAACATTATATATATAAACACTATAAACTTAGAAAGTCAATTTGTAGCTATGATTAAAACAAATAGATTTTAAATAAGACAAAGAAAGGTCTATTTGAGGTGAGTCCTGATGTTTCATAGATGAGTGGTTGAGTCTGAGAACTGAGAGGTGTGGATGAGATGGAGGATTCATCGTTGAACTACGACCAACGCCACGTCTCGTTCGTGAGCTCGGGCGGGTCTTCGACGACGGACGTCCTCACGGTCCTCCTCTCCGTGTCTCTGACGCCTCTGCTAGCTCGGATCATCGTTCCATGGACAGTTCCGCCCTCGTTCACGACGCGTGCGGTCCGAGAAGCCGCCCTCGGCCCGCTCGTCTCCGCCGCTGTCGAGTTCTTCTTTCTCCTTCTCGCCTCCTTGGCCTTCCTCACTGTCTTAGCTGGAGAAGACGAAGGGGTGGTTCCCTTGGTGACCCTTCTCGCCATTCTCTTCGCCACTCTGGCCCTCCTCACCATCAACCACTCCTTGAGCCAAGCGAAGACCAAGGGGCTCCTCGAGGAGTGGAGCCGATTCTCTGGGATCGAGCTCAACTGGGACGACAAGTTACCATTCCTCACCAATTTTAGGGGAATCATTATTCTCCTTACTATCATTTCCATTCTTGCTGTTGACTTTCCCGTTTTTCCGCGGCGGTTTGCCAAAACCAAGATGTTCGGAGTCAGCCTCATGGATATTGGTACAGGGTCCTTCATTTTCGCCAATGGGATCGTATCTCCTGAGTCAAGGAACAGGAGCCCGAATATCAAAAAGTCGATCATTTCTTCTATTCCAATTTTCATTCTTGGTCTCATTCGTCTCGCAAGTGTCAAAGGTATGCATTTTTTAAAATTACATTTCATTTGACATTCATGAATTTTAACTGACATAAATCTAAATAAAGCTATAACATCCTGATTTTATTAAATTTATAGAAAATATCAATGTTTAGGAAAATAAAAACTAAAATATAATTTTTAATTGCAGGTACAGAGTACCATGAGGTCGTTGAGGAGTACGGCGTCCATTGGAATTTCTTCTTTACTCTCGGCGTAGTTAAATTGTCGAGTTGTATTCTCCTAGCCATGTTTGATCCTCGTCATAGTTTAATGATCGGGACCTTCATTGCCATCTCATATGAAGCAGTTTTGTGCGGCGGTCTTCAAAATGACTACGTCCTCAACGAAGAAGTGGGTCGAGATGATTTCATGGAAGGGAACAGAGAGGGAATTTATTCGGTGCCTGGCTATTTGGTCATTTTCCTCTTCTCGGTCTTTGAAGGGCAAAAGCTCCGTCGTGAGAAACGCAAGACCCATGCTGGGGATTGGTTCATTCACTTTCTACGATCTCTTTTCTTCACTTCCATTCTCTTCATCGGATTTTACTATTGGAACGGGGTGAATCCTTCGTGTCGACGCGTAGCGAATCTCTCCTACGTCCTTTGGACTCTCGGCACGAACATGGCAATATTCTCAGTACAAATGTTGTGCTCTCTCTGCTTATCCTATTTCCAAGAACTTGGGCTCCTCCACGGCCCGCTCCTCTTTTACTCTCTCAGAGAGAATCGTCGCCGAGAGCTCGAGAAGGTAAACGAGTGGAAGGAAAGGGCCGAAGGTTTAATTCAAGAGGATCTCGAAACCGTGGAAGAAGATGTCACAAACTCTGTTCGGCTCTTTCAAGCCAGGATTGAGAAAATCCAAGAGGAGCTGAAGAAAACTGAGGATCCGCGAGAGCTCGAAGGCTTGTTGTTCAGCATTGAGAACGAGTTGAAGAACTTCGAACGGAGCATGAAAGCCAAAGGGAGAGCCGCCCTAAAAGATAAAAATGATCAACAGAAGGCAGAGGAGGAGAATCAAAAAAATTTGCCAGAATTGGCCAAATGGCCGGCCGTGACGCTCGAAGCTTTTTGTTTCAATGGGCTGGTCATTTTTCTCGTTGGGAATCTTCTTACGGGACTCGTCAACATGTTGTTTTACACTCTCTATGTACCTAACAACGTTGGGTTTGGAATCTTGGCAGTGTATTTGACGGCAATCAACACTTTATCTCTCACTTTATACTTCTTACGATTCCAACTCAAGATTTGGTGAAGAAGATGGAAAATAATTTTAGAAATGGATATTTAATGAATCTAAACTATATAATGAAATCATGTGTATTGTTCTCATCTTTGTGTTCAATCTTGTCATTCACGTTTTGTAAAAATAAAAAGTTTCCAAAATGAACGTCTAGCTAATTATGCCACACTTGCCAAAGGAAGAACTTTGAGATTCATCAGCATTATTGAGTTTTTTTGATTATGAGGTCTTTACATTCATGTTGAGCATGCAGATATTGCTTTCTTTAATTATTACTATTGTAAGGATTAGTAATAATTTGTATACATAACCTAATTCGAAATACATGAGTTCTAATGCTGTTTTTATTTTGGCACTATTATAATCGGGATTGAATTTTCAAATAAATCGCTGGCTTTTCATTTAGTTTTTCTACTATGGTTTCATTTTTTGTTGATTTTTAGATTACATTGAGAGAAAACAAAAATTCTCACGTCAGTTTTCTTTCAACAATTCCCAAAAAACAGGAAAACGAGAATTGCTCCAGTAGTAAAATGGCCTTCAACTACCCAAATGTGAAAAGATCCGACATTGAAGAAGATTATCATGGGGTTAAGGTATGATAGATCAATTGTTGATCTATATGAAATTAAATAGTAAAGATAGAACTATGATAGAACTATGGGTAGTTTGATAAATTGAGAATCATGTTCGTAATTATCAATGTGATCAATGATAAAAGATCTAAATCATCAAATCATTCATTTTATTATATTCCATTTATTTAATTCAATATTCAGTGATTAGATCTGCATAAATATGTGAATGAGTTATTTGTAGGTTGCAGATCCTTACCGTTGGCTTGAAGATCCGGATTCTGAAGAGACCAAGAATTTTGTGACAGAGCAAAACGAAGTGACAAACCCTTACTTGACCTCATGTCCGAATCGAGATGAGATTCACAACAAGTTGACCAAACTCTGGGATTATCCCAAGATGTCTTGCCCATTCAAGAGAGGAAACCGTTACTTCTGCTTTTTGAATTCCGGACTTCAAAACCAGAGGTTCTAATCACTTTCATTTAGTAAAATCATTATTGAGATCAATGATCTTAAATTACGATTAAGAAATCTTAATCTTAATGATGAGATCTTACTTACTACAATCTTAACTTATTGTAGTAATTAATGAAAAATCTAAATGAAATTTAAAGTCAACCTTTTTGTTTCCAGCGTCCTTTATGTTCAAGACACCTTGGATGGAGAACAGCGTGTGTTCTTTGATCCAAATACTCTCTCCGAAGATGGAACTGAGTCAATCAGCACTTACAGCTTCTCTAAAGACGGTGAGATCTTTGCCTACGGACTCTCATCTTCTGGATCTGATTGGAGCACGATTCATTTCCTCAATGTCTCAACTGGAAAGAAATATGATGAAGTGTTAGAAAAGGTCAAATTCTCTGGCATCTCTTGGACTCATGATAACAAAGGGATTTTCTACTGTGTAAGTTTTTAAAGAATTTCAATTATATTTTACTTTTATACTAAAATATAATCTCATATAATTTAAAATTTAAATGCATAGTATTTTAATAGGCTTTTATCTAATATTATCTTAAATCACGTCACAATTTCATAATAATACAATCACTTATTATCTTTATTAGCGGTATCCTGACCAGGAAGGAAAGACTGATGGATCAGAAACAACTGCGAATGAGAATCAAAAATTATTCTACCATGTTCTGGGAACGGATCAGTCTGAAGATCTTCTCAAAGTTGAATTTCTTGATAATCCTAAATGGCGAATGTATAAAAAATTTCAAAATCGATTTACATTATCTTTATTAAAGACTTTACGTCCTGTTACTAATTGTGTTACCTTTTATTAAATCCATTATCCATTACATTTGTTTTCAGTGGAGCTGAGGTCTCGGATTGCGGAAATTATCTCATCGTCTTGCCACTGCAAGATTGCAGAGACAATTTAGTCTTTTATGCTTCTGTCGAAGGCGTCGCAGAGAGCAAAGAGAAATTGGAGCTTATTCCGGTCATTGAAGAGTTTGAAGCTGATTATCAGGTTCATTGTTAGATTAGTTAATGACCTCACTTTTCAATTTCTTTAATAATTTCTTTATTAAAATATCTAAGTACAATAATATTGCGAATTTTGTAATGCTAATAATTAAATGTGAATGAATCACTTAAAATCTTTATTATTATGATTCACAGTACATCACCAATGATGGCCTTGATTGTATCTTCCGCACCAATAAAAACTCCTCCAATTACAGTTTGATCAAAATGAACTTGGAGAAGCCTCAAGAGGAAAATAGAACCGTCATTGTGCCAGGGCATTCAAAGGATGTTTTAATCTGGGCGTTGGCTATCAACAAGTACTAAATTTTATTTTTTGACCGTATTAAATTAAAATTTAATTTAATTACAGTGAAGAAATTGTCGTTTGCTACATTCACGACGTCAAGAACACTCTCGAAATAAGAAAAATGAACGACGGTTCTTTAGTGAAACAATTTCCTCTTGATGTTGGAACCATCAGTGGATGTTCAGGCGAACGTCACCATACGGAATTCTTTTTCAAGTTCGAGTCTTTCCTTACTCCGGGACGAATTTACCATGTTGATATGACTCAAGAAAATTACGATGCCAAGATTTTCAAGGAAATTCAACTCGACGGCTTTGATTCATCAAAATTCACGACGAAGCAAATCTTTTACAAAAGCAAAGATGGGACAGAAATTCCCATGTTCATTGTTCACAAGAAGGTTGTTTTTTATAATAAATTATTAATTAGATTATAAATAAAACAAAAAAGCGTTATTATTTTGGTCTTTAAATGATATTCCTAAATTTATGATTTATTGTTATTTTTCAAAAGGCCATTGAGTTTACTGGAGATTCACCATGTCTTCTTTATGGCTACGGAGGATTCAACATCAATGTCCAGCCTTCCTTCTCTATTATGAGACTAGTATTTATGCATTACGTCGATGGGATTGTGGCGATCCCGAACATTCGAGGTGGAGGGTTAGTTTGGATATTCATTTAAACCAAATTGTAGTTTTATTTCAATTCTCATTATTTTATATAGTGAATACGGGCGGAATTGGCACAACGCTGGAACTTTAGAAAAGAAGCAGAATGTTTTCGACGATTTTCAATATGCTGCAGAATACCTCATTGCGAACAATTACACGAATCCTTCAAAGATTGCCATCCAAGGAGGTTCAAACGGTGGATTGCTGGTTGGAGCTTGTGTGAACCAACGACCAGATCTCTTTGGCGCTGCCATTTCTCAATGCGGGTAATAATCAGAATAGAAGAAAAGCCTTTCTAATTCCAACAAATATCTAACTTGTTTGATGATGATGAATTGATGAAAATTGATGATCGTAATCATAATGATGTTTAGTGTCTTGGACATGCTGCGATTTCACAAGTTCACCATTGGATATGCATGGACCCAAGATTATGGAAGCTCTGATACAAAAGAGGGGTTTGACTTTTTAAGTAAATATTCGCCTCTCCACAACGTGAAGTTCCCAGAATCAAAGGATGGCAATGATGTCCAATATCCTGCCGTTATGCTCCTTACAGGTTTAATTAAATTGGTTTTTCTGGACTTTATCAAACTTATTCCTACTAGCTGATTTACTCTAATAAATATATTACTTAATTGGTTCTTTCTACTTCTTTAAGCTGATCATGATGATCGCGTGGTTCCCTTGCACAGTTTTAAACTTATTGCCGAACTCCAGCATGTCATTGGGAGAGATGCACGTCAAGTAAGCGATATTACAATAATTTAAAAACCTAAACATCATCTTATTTGGTCAATTAAATGCAAAATTATAACAAACATTCGATTAAAAATCAAGGGTGACACGTTATTCAAAATTTTATGTATTTATAGAAAAATCCTTTGTTGGTTCGTATTGAAACAAATGCAGGACATGGATTGGGGAAGCCAACCAAGAAGATTGTGCGAATTCATCTATTGATATTTCAAAAATTTATATTTCAAATTTTGAAAATACCAAGGTCAATTCTTATGTTTATTCTAGATTGAAGAGGCCCTCGATATCATTTCGTTCATCATCCAAGCCCTCAACCTTAAAGTCAAGATGTAAAACGAAACTAACCATTCAAATTCAAAGCCTTGATTTTCATTGTATAAAAATTTGAAATCTGAACCGGATTACCGGATTGAAAAATTTAGATGATGCACATTAAATTACTAAACGATATGATTGTATGCTTGTAAGCCATGATTTGTAAAATTTGATACTAATTTACTGTTAATAAATTTAAACTATCATTATTATTACAAATACCGCAAATCATTTAATTAATATGTAATTTTGCATATATTTTAAATTAGAAATATTTCACCCAATAATTGTAAGTAAATTATTTGAATAATACTTTGTATTACAATTAACAATAAGTTAATGTTAGCTTAATTATAAGTTGTTGAGTGCCAAGAAGGCAAGAGAGCAAGGCAAGCGCCCGAAAATTTTGTGCTTGGGGCATAGTGAAAATATTAATCCTTTTTCATGATTATAGCATATAGCTAAATCTATACTTTTCGCCAGCCTTCTCAAATCCATCAACATATAAGAAATTGCATAAGATTTGACAGAAACTCAGGAAGACAGATCTTCAAAATTATAATTTGGCATATCGCATCTTAGTTACCAACATTCACTCCACGATTTTAATTATACATGCATTAATTCAGCACTAGGAGTGGTCGTAGTATCTTATTTGGTAAATAAGTAAACATGGAAAATGCTGGATTCCTCGATGAAGTCAGCCCAGAGATCAATCATTTGATCACTGAAGCGTTAAACTCACATGGTTTGAAAAATCCATTACTTAAATATACGCTAAATAATTAAAGTTATAATATTTATAATGAATTTTCAATTTACATGTAATTCTCAAACCATTTCAATATTGCAGCTGACTTAAGGGAATACTCAAAAAATATTGAGAAAGACTTGCGAGAGGTACATGATTTTATGAAGTTATTGTTAATCATTCATCAATCCACAATCCTTGATTATTTTAATAATCAAATATATATTTATCATGTTTTGATATTTTGTACTCTTTGTTAACCCTGCAGGCGGAAAATGAATCAATTCGGGACTACATCCGAGAGAGTGGAAATATTTCTAATTTGCACAATCAAATTGATGAATGTGATAAAATATTGGAGGCAATGGAAAACATGCTTCTTGGATTTCAAAGTGAGCTCGGGTCATTGAGTAGTGAAATCGAAACGCTTCAAAAGCAATCAATCAATATGAGCGTTCAACTATGTAATCGACAAGCTGTGAGAGGAGAGCTTTCCTTATTTGTTGACGATATGATTGTCCCAGAAGTTCTTATCAAGTAAATTTAAATGTATTTTACTAGTAGCTATAAAATAATAGACGTTTCAATCAGATTATAATCGTACAACTTTAAATTTTTAAATGTATTTATGGCCATAATGAAAATTGTAATAAATAGAATTCATAATGAAATGATGTATTTTTAAGGACAATTTTGGATGCTCCCATCACTGATCCTAATTTTTTGGAACAATTAAAAGTACTTGGACAAAAGGCTCAATTTATTCAAGTATGGTATCAATATTGAATAACTTTATTGTCTTACTTTTACGTATAAAAAGATGTAAAAGTGGTCAATATTTTGTTTCATCGTTAGAGTGCGAAAGAAACTATAGCTGCGAAAGATGTCCAAGATGTCGTTCAAAAATTAACAATACGTGCCACAGCCAAAGTGAGAGAATACCTTTTATCTCAAATCTACAAGTTTAGAAAACCTGTCACAAACTACCAAATACCTCAAAATGGACTTTTAAAACACAAGTAAATCACCGTTTATAAACTTTTGAAAAGATTATATAATTTTCACTTCAAATTATTTTTTATAGATTGTGTTACTTCTGTTCGTTACTCTTATAATAAATATAAAATATCACTAGGTATACTTAATATTTACTTTCAGGTTCTGTTTCGAGTTTTTATTGGGAAGTGATCGTACAATAGCCAGAGAAGTTAAAGATGAGTACGTTGAAACCATGAGCAAAGTGTATTACTCTTATTTTAAAACATACGGAACTCGTTTGGCCAAGAAGCAAACCACTGAAGTTGCTGGGAAAGAACATGTTCTCGCCGCAGCTGAAGAAGTTAAGGGGAAAAACCCTTTGTTTTCTCTTGGAAAAAGAGGAGAGCTTTTGAGTGAACTTGAAGCTCCGGCTCTTGTTCCTCATGCATGGACTGGGCCTCCGCTTCCGTACGAAGCTCTTTTCCGTTCACTCATTTTCACTCTCGTTGATAATGGCTGTAGGGAATATTTGTTCCTTTCGGATTTCTTCCTTCAAAAAGGAAATCATCTACAAGATCTTTTTCATTTAGTCATGGGAAAAACACTTGGACATGTTTTGGTAAGTTTTAAAATGAAACACTACGTAATTAATTTTGTTTAATAAATAAATTAACCATTTAAAATATTAATGTGATTTCAGGCTGTGATTGAAGAAGGGTGTACGGCCAGCTGGGATGGAATTGGCCTTTTATTGTGTGCTCATGTAATTTTGAGACTTCAGATGGTTACACATAAACGGGCTGTTCCTGCGCTAGACGCTTTCTTCACTGCGGCTCTTGACAATATTTGGCCTTGTCTTGACAGATCATTGACGGCAAATGCCTATTCATTAAGAAATTGTGAAATGATGCCAGTGGATCTCATGCCGCATTTTGTAATGAACCATTTATTATTTTTATTTGTGTAAATTGAAAAAATAAAATATACATTTAGTATATATACATACATTTAGTATTATCTGATTTGAGAGATATTGAAATTCAACTAACTTTTTAATATTAAATTAATTCCCAGATCACAAGAAGATATGCAGAGCTAAGCAGTGGACTTGCTGTGATTGATGCGGGTTTTCCTCAAGAGCGAGTTCGTCGCGCGCTTCAATGGCTCATTGAAGAAATGGACCAAAATCTTATTCGAATGGCTTCGGCTTTTCAAGATCGCTCTAAACAGCTCGTTTTCCTGATCAACAACTACGATCTGATTTTATCAGTCCATCTCGTAATAAAATACAAATTGAACTTTGAATCAGATATAAATTAACAATTTGTCATTAGTTTAATTGTTTTAATTAGGAAAAAGGGCAAGAGCCGAAAGAGTCTGACCGATTCCGCGCCGGGCTTTCAGCTCGCACTTCTGAATATGCTGAAGAGATTCTTTCTCCTCATTTTGGCTCTTTGATTCAATTTGTGAAAGAAGCGGAGAATCCTTCTAACAAAATGAATTTTGAGAAAGAAGAAGGTAAAAATTCATTTACCTTGCCTTCAATTTGAGAAAATATGATACTGAATTACATAATTGGGATAGACGTTTAAATGACCATATTTTGTAGGTCGTGTAACGAACATAATATTCTCTTTTTCCACTTGTTGGAAATCAGGGTTGGATAGTGTGAATAGAGACGTCATGTCTTCATTTCCCAGTTTCCGAACAGGAGCTGGAGTTCTTCAACAAGCCCTCACACTTCTGGTTCAATTTTATCATCGGTTTCAAAAGATTCTCAATGAGAATTTTTCCGCCCTTGCTGGGAGGCAAGATGTTGTGAACATTCACCAACTCATGGTGGAAGTCAAGAAATATAAGCCTAATTTTTAATTATAATTTAAAGTGTAGTTTGGTTTTTTGAATAACAATGATGTATAATTTTGTTATTTAAGTTATAATGCCAATAATGTCATTGGGATATTAAGTTTATTTATATTATAAAAGTAAAATCGTTTGAAGTAAAAATGATAAATGAATGAGCTCACCTCGTTCGTTCATTCTTTGTTTTGTAGAAGTTTATTGTTCATTTGGGGTCCTATCTCCTTCTCATTTCGTTCTCCTTCCAATTCTTCGCCAAATCTTTCCCTTTCACCCCTTCGAATGATTGAAGAGGATCGCTCAGACAGAGAGCGAAGAACCTCTTCTTCGTCACCACATCATCCTCTCACGTAGTTTCATGGAGCTTTCAAATCTTCAAGACCTTTCATTGACTATTAAGGTAATAAAAGATTACACGCTTCAAATGACATAACCTGTGACCAAAATTAAGCACATTCTGGTTCAAAACACACTTCAATGTATGTAAACGCCATCAAAGCTAAAAGTTTCAATTGCTCAATTACCTTAAGCTAAATTCTCTTTGTTCTATTTACCCCCTGGTGAAGAATATCCTTTATTCGAATTAACAACCGTTTAATCATTTGATCTTCATTACAATCACTTCTAATTTTTTGAATAAAATCCTTCATTAATTTTTTAAGTTCTCATTAGTTTTTAAAAGTAGTAAAAATATTTATAATATGTTTTTAATTATCATCTCTTGTGGGTTGGCGAAGTTAAAAGTAAAGAGCCAAATCTGTTCAGTGACATCGTGTCTCGTGTCTTTTTCCAACATACATGTATAATTAAAGCATTTTATTGTAGTATAATATACTAGTTGTTGAATCTCAAACAAAAACTATTATACATACATTTCATTAAGTGATTTCGCATAAAAGATTTCAGATAAAAGAACAACGAAGTGAATAGAAAGTCAAATTATTATAAAAGTACTAAACTAGAATTTGAGAGGCCATTTAACAAGCATTCTAATTCCTTCGAAGGAACAATTTCCTATCTCTCAATGCCTTATAAAATTATTCAAATTCCCAAAAAGAAAGGAGATATCTTCATTTGTTATTTTTTATTCGTCCATATTCGTGATTATTGTATTTAGGTGCCATTAAAGATCGAGGTACCTGTTTTTGGCTTTGAACTGGAAGAATTATTAAAAATGCTAAATAGCGTGGCAGTTAATAAATTAATTGTAATATACCTAATAAATACAAAATAATTCATGATTGGCATCATCGTTCATATTAAAGATGTAATACGATATGAATTTATAATGTTTATTAACAGGCCTTGTATGTATAATATTTGCCATACCCATCTACATAATGTATACGGGTAAATAAAAGTACATGCCTATTGATTTCATAAATATTTTTCTAAAAATTACTTTTAAGTAATCAATAATAATTAACCATTCACTTATATTTGTAAAGGAACTCGTATTAAACATGCTTATAATTTTTAGGTACAAAAGAGAATATTATTGAGAAATGAGAATTGTATCGTCTTATCTATTTAATGTCAAGTAATAAATGTAATTAATTCATAAATAAATAAAACGATTACATAATATGAGTAAATTCAATTCGAATATTATATTTAAAATACCTTCACCAAGTAAAATAAAAGCAGTCATGTAATGCCCGATATGCTTCTAAATGGAAAATGTTTTAAAAATTGAATTACGTAATGTTTTGTATAAATAAGATAAAAATATTGACTCATGTAATACATAAACAAAACTGAGTTTCATTCTTCATTCGATGCAATCCCACAATTAATTTTAATTGTAGTAAAAAGTGAGAAAGGGGAAAGATGAGAATGTAAAGGAAGGAATTGAAGGTTCGATTAAATCGCCATTCATAGATTTCATCTCATAATGAGACCCATCCTCTTGCAAATTGGAATGGCAAAAGTATAGTGATTACAAAAATGGCTCCTCATTAGAACTCAAAGGCTCTCCCTCCTTCTTTTCTATTTTGTACTTTAATAAGAACCCAATTAAAATTACATTTCCCGAGGGAACTCATCTTGACATTTGACACAGGCCTTCTACCTAACATTCTCCTCGTACATAAGCATATGAATGTGTAAGAGTGCTTGTTAATGTCTATAACATTATTTAATGTAAGCACTTTAATGCTTTTTTAACAAGATACGATTTTATACACGGAATATTTTATTAAATTTTTCCAATATTATAAAATAACTATTTACTATATTATATTACAAACTCTTGTGTAATTGTAAGAGGGCAAAAAGAATCGTATTTTCATTTTACTTACAATAAAATTAATGAAAATACTCGGTATTTAAAGGTTGGTTTTTAATAAACTTTGTCTTGGTACTTCGCATTTAAGTATGCGTGCAAGTAAGAAATGTTCAGTAACGACCTCGGTTTCCTCCAAGGTGATTGTTCCCACCTGTGAATTGATTGTTGTTTCCTCCTCGATTGGCTGTGGACTTTTGCTGAGCTGCATTGGCATAGATGATGGCAAGGGCCTTTTGAATGGCTTCTGGAATTGGTGGTGGTGTTGGCAAATGATCGCCGACTGGTTTGAATCCTGGTTAAAATATTTTATTTTCGTTATATTTTAAATTAATAAATGGCATGTTGTATTAACTCTAATTTTTATTTATTCCTTTTTATATTTTTCTCATCTTTAAAAGTTACCATCTTCATCAGCAGTGTAGGTGACACGAAGAAGTTGACCTTCTGGGCTGTAGTATTGATATGACCCTTGAACTGCTTGAATTTCATTGTTTGAACCAGGATTCTTAAGATATCCTCGTTCTTCAGCAGTTATTCCATTGGCAGTCTCGTAGTTATAGTTGTAAGTCCCATCTCCATTGTTCACGTTCTCGTATTTGAGGATTTCAATTGGGGCAGATTGAGAACCTCCGAATCCTCCATTGTTGTTGTTGTTTCCTCCCCGTTGATTTCCATTGAATCCTCCTTGGTTGTTGTTTCCTTGATTGAACCCACCTTGATTTCTGGAAGATCCCTGGCTTGGCCCATACACACCCCGATTACTATTGTGATTGTTTTGTCTTTTTTGTCTCGGAGCTGAATTGATCATCTTGGCTCCAAAGTTCTCAAAACCTTCGTCATAGTCGTTATCGTATGAATAAGCAACCGAAATGGCACCAAGCCCCCCAATTAGGGCAAACGCCAAAACTAACTGAAATGAATAAAAATTAATATTTAATTAGATTATCACTTTGTTTAAGATTTGGATTATTATACATAGGATAGATGTAGGATATATCCTTTCGGATTAATAACAAACTCACAGAGTTCATCGTGGAAGAAAGTTCGAGGTAAAGGAATAGTTTTCCTCCCGCTGTGAGTCTTTATATCTACCAGGTTTCCTCGAGGGTAAAAAGAAGGGGCGATCTGGGCGGATTTTAAGCCCCGGAGATGCCCTCGAATGATGCAAGGAGCTCATCAGACAAATTGGAGTACGTGACCTCAATCGAATTCTATTATGAATTGGACGGAGAGTGCAGCGGCTGCCGCCACCTTCGCTTCCTATTCTTCTTGGCCATTTCAACTCAGCCGTGATGAACATCTCCACACGATGAAGATCTTAAGAGAATAAATCACCATCATTTAATCCTTACAACAGGACCATCAGTATAAGTACTTAGTATACCATAATGACCAAAAACAAAACCCACGAAAGTAAAATTGATCTGCAATCTAAAGACAATTGGAGAGCATGATCGTATATGCCAGGTCATGATCCAAGGAATGGAAAGGGAGAGCGTTTCCATTGCCAAATGCACTATCATTAAGGGGCATCAATCAGACAAAACAAAACCATAGATCAAGAGCATCACCTAATGAATTGAGAAACGATCAGTGATGAAATGCTTTTGGCTCCTCTCGATTCTTCTCATGGGTTAAAAGACAATTGATTAGAGAATCTAACAGGTGAAGATTCTTTTGTTCAAATTGCTTGTCTTTCAAGGGCGTCCGGGCATTGCAGGTGAGGAGTGAATAGAAAGAGGAAGTGGAAATGCCATTCAAGGCACCCTACTTGTTTAACGTGTTCGAGATAATTTTTTTCCTTCTCACGCTATCTTTACCCCTATCAATGCATTTAAAGCATTTTAAGTATTAAGTGATCTCATTTGAACAATTAAATGCAAAATAATAACAAACATTGTATTCAAAAGCAAGGGTGATTTGTGATTCTTTTATGTTTTTATTTACATACATATATATAAAGTTTTAATCGCCAATAATGTCATTAGAATGCTAAATTTTATTTATAAGTATATTATAAAAATCGTTTTATGTTATATATAATATACGAAATATGAAATAAAATTATAATCTCTTTTCTATATGAAATTGAAGAATGCCAATAATAAATTTTGCACATCCTAGATTATTTACTTAAAAGTTTTTATTGATTTTGTATTTATCAATCTAATTTAACAATTATATAACAATTAAGGTAAAACTGAGTTACTAGAAAAAGTTCCTGAAAAACATAATAACCATTTTGACCCAAAGAGGAACAATTCGATCACGTTGGACAAGTGCATCCTCTCCAAATTGCTTGCATTCTCTAAATAAAGCCTTTTGCTCCTCGTTCATTTGTGCTTGAAGATCCGAGTTAGTTGAAATGACGTATAACTGAGTCTCTAAATCTCGATAAACAGATCTATGACCTAAAAATGTATAAATATCATCAATTTTCAAATGAAATTTTATTTGAAGAATTTTTGAAAAACTTTAGTTTAATTATTGTGATCTTACAAATATAAATAAAACTTACCAAAATTAGGAGAACCAATTAAAGTGACGAGCGGCAGATTTTTCCCAGGAGGAAAGAACCACAATCCTTTAGAATGAAACGTCCATGAAGGTCGAATGTACTCCCACATTCCAATCCTTGACTCTTGATTGGAAACTTTGACTCGATCAAGAAATTTTTTTGCCAGCAAAGTATAAGCAGCGGGAATCCCACCAGCAAACCCCTTTGCACCGAGAAATCCATTTGCCTAATTTACACAACAAATAAAAAAATAAATTAATACAAAGGTTAATTTTTGTGATTAAAATTAATGTAAAATATATTATTTATTATTATTTATTATATATTATTTATTATTATTTATTATATATTATTTAT